>CM056378.1:40911450-41093950 GCA_029718625.1 Synaphobranchus kaupii
CTAAATTTTTTGTTCTGGCGAGGTAAGTAAAGTATCTATTGTTTACTTGGTTAACACTTTACAATAAGGGAACACAACTCATGCCTTAACTAATGCATGACCCATCATGATTTCATCATGATGTACCATGAACTCTGTGCGGCACAATATTAATAAATGATCAAGGCATTGTTAGTTCATGTGATTACTATACACTTAATGTATCATGTATCACTTAATGTATCACAGCGTTGTGATTTTCTGTTTGCTGGCAGCATCATTATAAGCTAAAACGGGGGCTCGGCAGCAACTTGAGCTAGCATGTTTGAGAGAGAGAGAGAGAGAGAGGAGAGAGAGAGAGAGAGAGAGAGAGAGAGAGAGAGAGAGAGAGAGAGAGAGAGAGAGTTTTTTGAGTTTTAAGGTCTCCTTTAATGTACAGAACAAAGGACGAGACCTATGTGTTCACATATTTACAAACAAACAGAAAATAAGAAAGTAAAAAATAAAAATAGAAAGAAAAAGCAAGAGAAACCCATTATCGGAAACCAAAGGAAATTAATCAAGAAAATTAACAAAAAGGAAAAAGAGACCATTACTGGGAAACAATCATTTCACAAAGAGTGAAAAAGAAAGAAAATAAATAGAATTAGAAATGGATAAAACAGAAAGAATAAATAAATAAATACTTCAAAAATGAAGTATCAACACATCACCCTGAAAAGAGCAAAGCACTTCTTTGATGCACCATATATTATAAAGGCCTCTATGTTGTCTGTGAGGCTATAAAAACTGAATTCCACCCTGATGCGGGCTGCAAAGCAGTCCCTTTAACATAAAGAGGGGGTCAATTGACCCCTGACCCGTAATGCAGTTTTTCCTTGTCTTCCATATAGACAATTTTGCTAATCCAGATAGCAGGTTAATTAAAACATGAAGCTGCCTTTTTTTAAACGCTGTACTTTGGCCCAAAAATAAATAATTCAAAAGAAAAGTGTACCCCCTAAACCCTGAAACCACCCCTCCAAGAAAGTGAAAAGCTCCCTCAACCTGTGACACTGTGCAAATATGTGGTGTGTCGTTTCCCTCTGTGTGCAAAATATACAGCCCTCCCCAACACTAGGATCTAGGTGTGCCAGATATCTGTTCGTAGCTATCGCCCCCCCCATGCACAATCCTCCACTGGAGGTCGCCCGTCCGTTTGTCAACAGGGGGCTTGTACAGGGACCGCCAACAGCCTTTCGGAGAAGACCCTGGACCAAAAAACTCAGTCCCACTTCGACGCCTTCAGCCCTGCCAGAGAGCGTAAGTGTAACACTTTAACGCAGGTGTAATACAGGGCTTTCTTCCCAAGGGTCTCAATCTTCCCCAACTCAGGGGTTGAAAGAGACAGGAAATTCCCCTGTTCCTCCTGCCACTCCCCTACAGCAGGAGAGACAGTCAGAGGGGGGTAAAGTATACTAGAGAGAGAGAGAGAGGAGAGAGAGGAGAGAGAGAGGAGAGAGGAGAGAGAGAGAGAGAGAGAGAGAGAGAGAGAGAGAGAGAGAGAGAGAGAGAGAGAGAGAGAGAGAGAGAGAGAGAGAGGAGAGAGAGAGAGAGAGAGAGAGAGAGAGAGAGAGAGAGAGAGAGAGAGAGAGAGAGAGAGAGAGAGGAGAGAGAGAGAGAGAAGCAGCTGCTGTGAGTGCTGTCCAGAGTAGAAATGAGCTTCTGGCTACTAGTAGGGCAGGTCACACCATTTTGTTCAGGTCACACCATCAGTTGTATCAGTACTACTAACTTAGCTCAAATTAAGCTCAAATTAAGCTCAAAATAGCAAATTAAGCAGCTCGATGAAAGGAACACAAAACAGAAAGAATTTTTGAAAAGCAACAAATCGGTTCTTAAGTTATGCTCAAAAAACTATCTGTTTTATATAGCGTTTTCAGCCATTTTTTGGTGAAAAGGTGAAAATATGCATTTTTTTACTTTTTAAATATAAAAAATGTTGATGAATAAACAATTGGTATGTGCTGGAATGTTACTTTTCTTATAGTTAGTGCCACAAACATTAGTGAACAGAAAAAATGTGAGTTATAACTACATTTAATTTTTCTTTAGTGGTCCTCAAAAATGGTGATTTAATCAAAATTCTTACACGGGAAAACAAAAGTATGTGCACAAATGACTAAGTCCAGCTAATTAATATGCATACATGTTTTTGAAAAATTTCAAAAGGCGCAGATATGTTGACATGGATTTTCCCAGTACTAAAAATAGTCCCTACGTCATCAGGATCATACCGGAATCGGAAGCGGTATTGTTATAACCCCCCCCCCCCCCTATTCTCGCTAAAAAATGGACGATTCCGGCATTAGTCATTTTTGCACATCCTTTTGTTTTCCCAAACCTTTATTTTTTATTCATATCACAAACCGAAAGTTTCACAGCAGAGGGAAAACTCTTAGCTTTATAACTGCCTACTTTATATTTCCATTTGGACAATATTTTGTGATGTACAATGTTACAAAGTTACTCCTAGTTTCACACTCGAAATCAAAATATCCCAAATTCTGTGCACAGCTCACGGTCGGCTGATTATTGTGTGTGCACGAGTGAAAAAATATTGCTGGGGCGTGGTTTGATATCTGGAGCTCAGCCCCAATATTATTACCTTATCGCGCCCAGATTTTGGCATTTTTCAACTTTCAAAAGGGGGCGGGATCTAGCGAAACCAGTGTGTTTTGCCCTTTAAAGCAGGTTCACTTGGTGCACAAAAATATGTGGGGGAAAAAAATATTATTGGCCTACCAATCAGCATTGTGGAAATAGTTTGTAAAAACAGGTCCAGATTGAAAAAAAAAAGTAGTTAAGAAATTAGTTGAGAAGTAGCCCTATCCACTGTGCTGCCCTAGTGGTAGTCGTATCTGTCTCAATTACAGTGTGCATGTTTCTCCAAAATGATACATTACAGTTTAAAGAAAACGGGCAACGTTCTGACGCAGGATTGTTAAAACGTTTTATCATTTGCGAAAGCATCGCCCTCTCTAGTTGTCGGCTACTCCAGGCTAATAAAACAGCAGGGTAATAGACCAGACTGTTTACGAGCTTCATCTTGCCATAGTCCCAGAAAATAAACTGCATAAAATACATCGTTTCTACACGCTAACAAAAATAATGTTCCGATATAGGAACAATAATATATTACTAAAAGGTAGGCTAGTATAAATAAACAGTTGCCATGTTTTCCTTGCTTACTGTAGGCTACTATGTACAGAAGGCTACCCAATGTAATTTTGGTTCAGATAGACACCTAATTTTTCTAGACAAAATCTCTTTTATAGCCTAAATACATTTAAGAAACCAAATATCCTAGGTGCATGAAGCAGCTCATTTCGGACAACAGAAGAAAAAAAGAACGGTATTTTCTGACATTAAAAAGGAATACTTTATAACACTTGAGCATCAGTATTACGTTTGACTGTAACTTGTCATCACAGAGACCGATAAAGTATGATCTCTGTCTTTAAAACCATATCAATGACAGACATGCATGTTTGAACACGCAAAAGTTTTGTTTGGAACTGGAACATTTACGGTGAGTCAAAGCTATTTCTTATGTGTGGTGGGCCCTGGAGGTCTAACTAGTCCCTATATTTAACAAAATTTCACATTTACACAACGATTTGAATTAAAAAAATGTGAGTAAATGGAAGATTTTATTTTCGGGAATGCAATTCTGGTATTAACTCGATTTTGACTGGATAGTGATTGTATTATGTCTTTTGCCTCTCCTGTGCAATGATCGGTTGCGAGACATGTATCTGAAGTCTGCACCGGGTCACAAATGTGGATATCTCAGTATTGCACTGGACAAAGGAATAAATGTGGATATCTCAGTATTGCAGTGGACAAAGGAATAAATGTGGATATCTCAACATTGCAGTGGACAAAGGAATAAATGTGCATATGTCTGTATTGCAGTGGACAAAGGAATAAATGTGCATGTCTATATTGCAAGTGGACAAGGGAATAAATGTGGATATCTCTGTATTGCAGTGGACAAAGGAATGAATGTGCATATGTCTGTATTGCAGTGGACAAAGGAATAAATGTGCATATGTCAGTATTGCAGTGGACAAAGGAATAAATGTGCATATGTCTGTATTGCAGTGGACAAGGGAATAAATGTGCATATGTCTGTATTGCAGTGGACAAAGGAATGAATGTGGATATCTCAGTATTGCAGTGGACAAAGGAATAAATGAGCGTCGCGAACGTTTTAACGTGTGCAGATCAAGTTCTGTCAGGAAACTCTTATCATAGCCGACCATGGTCGGCTAGCAATCAAGCGTCCCATACTCAACCAATCACATGCACACACCTCTAATGGAGCGCCATCTTTAAGCCAAGAATCAGTTCTCTCTGTACTGCTTGAATGCTGATGTGCTGCTCTTTGTTTGCTTACGGCTTGTGTTAAAATAAATTTGCTGTCGTTCTGCTGCGCCCTGCTGCTGGCATGCCGAGACTAACCTAGGCTTGCCCTGCTTAAAATGTTTTGCATGGTTGTTTTTTTGCGTGGATATTCTGGCTCATGTGCTGTTGCAAGTTCTACTGCGTGAATGGCATCCTATGCTTTCATCAAGGCGGAGGTTTTCTTGGAGTTTACTAGAAGCGGATTCCTATGTCATGTAAAGCTAAGTTGACGCCAAATTCAGCATGACCATTTAAGACGTGCGGATCATCCATGTAACCTGGTCTTTATAATCCCCTTAGCTCGGTTGCTTCAATGTGTTTTCAAAATTTGCCAACTGGTTGTTGCCATCATTTTGTTAGTGGCCAAATATGCCTGTCAGCATGCTAACGTTTTACACGAGCCCTCGGGAGTATAGGAAAATTTCTGTTAGAACAGCGTGTAACTCTGTAATGACTATATAGAAATCAGTGTAAAAGTAGGCTCACATGAATGTGAGCCTGAATGAGTATACGTACAGGCCCTCATGACATGAAGACGTGTAGCCACGCACACTATGTACTGACCTGTGTGACCATAGCTCAAAGGAATTTTCTGTGCAAGCAGATAATGGTAAAATTAAGGAAAATACCCATGTAAGGATAACCAGATGTACATCAATGTATATAATGTAGACATGTTTATGACTGTTATATAAGTTGAAAAATCTGATGTAATGCCACGAGGAGGGAAAGGAAATCCGAGAATAAGATAAGAGACATTAGTGATACAAAGCCTAAAGACGTGGGTCATTCATATATTGAGGAGATATCAATGTATGCAGCAGGTGATTGGCCATCGGACATTCTAAGATAGGAGGGTCTATACATGTTTTGCCTGTATAAAATCTGTGGAATAAGACTGAAAGGGTGTGACTTCATGAACTCACCCGGCTTTGTTAATCATTAATAAAGTTCGTTCGAAAATGGCAAGCTCCTGTCTCTGAGAGAATTATTCTAAGAGAAAAAGACACGACAGGAGCTACACCATCTGCTTTAAAACATTAATTGGATGTGTTTACATGGGCTACTGTGCTTTGCTGACGCCCTCCAGTAAAATGGGACTTTGGTAAAGTTACATTGTGGATGTTAGTCGATTAGCTAGGCTAACGATACTCGTTAGCAAATTTACTGTCAGGAGGTTCGTAAAAGCTAATACGCAATTGTGACTAATTCTGGATATTTCGCTAGTTTATGCTGCTGTTTTGCCGTGTTAAATGTTAGGTATTTGTATCCCGTTGGGAACGTTATGTTGCACATTATTACAGAGAGATTCTCTTGTTGATGTAGCTTAGCTACTGCAAATAGAACACGGAAGCTAAACTGGAATTCTTAAGTTGGCCTATTATCGCTCATGGTGGCTAGCGCAAATGCTAATGTAATGCTATGCATTCTCTGGCAGCCTACCTTGCACACAAATACGTGTCACATTTTCCCGTCTAACCTCCGAACCGTAGTTGGAGACATGGGGGAACCGAAGTTGCTAATGGCTGCTATTTTCCGGTTCCAGGACCGAGCTGCGAGCTCACAGCTTCGTGCTATAATGCCCAATTTATCAACGTTACAGTCCCATGCAAATAGCGAGGACGCAGGTTTCGTTCAATGTGGCTCTTTATTTACACCAAATGAACATTGTACAGCTTACAGTTTAGAGGGAGAGACCTTAAAACCAGCCGCAAACGCACTCACCTAACTTTTAACTAACTTCGTACTCGAATGTTTGTTTCCCTTCCGTCTGCCCTCACTCACACAGTCCAATCAGGATATCTTAAAAAGGTACACTACCCATAAACCCCTCGTTAAAGCTGCATACCCCCATTTACCATCAGACGGCTAGCAATTATGCTGCGTTCACACCAAGGGGCCAAGACTGGGCTTTCGTTTTGAAGCTCACTTCCTGGTTGGGCTGGGAGCAGCAATTGTGCCGTTGCTCACTAGCGCCACTACGATTGGCTTCAGTATAGCTCTTTCACCATGTAAGTCAATGGCAACAATGTGGTCAAAATACTCAGTCAATAAATTTTTCCCACCAAAAATTTTAATTGCAATAGGTGCCTTTCCTTCATCTAATGCCTCTGCATGTGCTGATTTTTTTAAATATTGTGTTGTTTGGACAGGGTATTAACATTTGTTCAGGACCAATCAGAGGGACAGGTTGAGTCCTCTTCGGCTCCATGGAGCAGACGCAGTTTGTACAAACGGGCGGCAAAAAAGACATCCGAGCTTCAATTCAGTTTTTACGAGGCCGTGGAAAGGCAATGGGTGACGTCACAGTGGCTTTGTCCATATTTTTATACAGACATGTGTGCGTGTTTAGTGCGATCAAGGAATAGGCTACGTGGATCAATAGTAGCCTATGATCAATATTATTAAGAGTTCCCGGTAATTCCTGACTGCTGTTTACAAAAATATATAAATTTTTTTATTTTGTTAAAAGCACCTGCAACAGCTGAGAAAAAGCTACCGTCTCACCTTAGATAACGCCAAATTAGCCTGCTTATTTAACGAATTTTGTTTGATTATGCAATGAACTGATGTTCAAGCTTCATCCGAAGTTCATTAGGCTACCTGCATTCTAATTTTGAT
Organism: Synaphobranchus kaupii; assembly: GCA_029718625.1. Lineage (NCBI taxonomy): Eukaryota > Metazoa > Chordata > Actinopteri > Anguilliformes > Synaphobranchidae > Synaphobranchus > Synaphobranchus kaupii. Next base: position 40,918,501 of record CM056378.1, read on the forward strand.
TAACATAAATAACGTTATTTTGCCTTAATGATGACACTAAATACAATAAAGCTGTCAGGTTGGCAACCCATAGGTTCACGCATATTTTCCCTTGTTTTATAATGTCCTGCTTATGGAAATGTGACCAACCTGTTTTACTCGTAGCATAGGCTAATGCTTTTAAAAAATCCACTTTCCCAGGAAGACTGTGAAAAGTGCGAGTTACAGCAGAGGAAACAGACCTGATCATGCATGAATTTAAAGCGCACATGCAGAGAATAGCATTAAAATTAATTGTGTAACATGCTGCAAATTTTTTAGTTTCTAATTAAACGCTTAGTTATCTTTAAAATCGTTTTGTTCAGTTATGGAATAACAGGTGAAATCAGCGGGGTTTTAATAAGCTGAGAGTATGGAAACCTTGTCACTGTCAATTTAAAAATATGAAGGACGAAGAATACGGTTCAAATTCAGTTAACATGGTGACAACTCCGTTTTTTAACCGTATGCTATTGAAAAAACCTTATGCACAGCGAATCCGCTGTAGCCTAGGCTATTTGAAAAACAATAAATGCAATATTCACTGGACAAGATTTTGAACTTTGTTCAGTCAAAACCATTCTATTTACTTACTGTCATGGTTTTGGCCCTGTTTACCTGTGCGGTCGTTTTCCTCGGTGGCCACGCGGGGGGCGCTGCCCTTTGGTAGATGCTTGCTCCGCCCTGCTGGGTTTGCGTACCTTCTGTTAGCATTTACACCTGGGCGTGGTCACATCTATTTAAGCCTTCCGTGTCATTCTATCGGGGCTTCTATATTGATTGTTTGTACTGTGGTGTATTGTGCTGTATTGTGTGTGGTATTATTCAGCCCTTTGTATTTTAAGTCAGTATTATTTTTTGGTCTAGGTTTATTAGGAGACCGGTTCGCTCCGTTGTGGTTCGTTGGAGTTATGCGGGACTCGCCTATGTGGAAGTAGTTATTTGGACTCGTCCCCCCTGGCGTACCTGCCTATGTGGATTGAGTTATTCGGACTCCTTCCCCCCTGGCTCTTTTCAGTCCTCGCTTCCTGGTTTCTCCTTTTTAGTCCGTTTGCCTAGTGTTTGCCTTTCTATGTCTCTTTCTCCTCTCTCTGCTTTCTTCCGTGAAGGCGAGAGGAGTATTGTTTGTATGCATCTACGTGGTAGGTTTTTACTAAGAGACAGGGCATTATTATCTTACTGATTTTAGGGCTTTATTTATTGGTGTTAGTTATTCGTACCATTTGGGCTACTCGCCTATTTTATCGCCTCATTGCTGAGGCAGGGCTTATTTCCTGCTGGCTGTTTAGTTACCCATCTCGTGTGCCAGTTAGTAGTTTCGGTACGGTTGTTTCCCTGTTTTTGTCTCCTCGGGGACTACGTTCCCCTTTGTTGTGAGTCAGGGTTATTTATATTATATTGAGGCAGTGCTTGCTATTAAGTTTGCGTGGTCTTTTGTTGCAGCTGTCCTGTTCGCCTTTCTACCTGCGAGACGATTTTGTTGGGAACTTTTGTTCTGTTTCGTTCTCCGGGTGTTTGCCTCCTTATGTGGAGCTTGGGCGATGTTGTGGACGTGTTTGTGTGTGACTGCGTGTTTTCTTAATATAGCCTCGGAACGTTAGCTCTCTGTTCCATTTCGCCTCGTTCATATTTCGTTACTGAGAGGCTTGGGCTTTTGTGTTCTCAAGTAAGCTTGCGTTAGTCTTTATGGAGAGTAAAGTTATGGGACGACGGTGCTTCCGTTCGGCTCGCCTGTAAAATGTTTCTTCCCCCTGGGAGATCGGGTGTTCACCCTCTTTATTTTCCTCATTTGACTGCTAGCCTATGTTACTAGCCCTGGAACATTGGATCTGTTCCTTTCGCTTCCTCAGCTTCATATTATTTTGCAGTGTTTGTGGACATGTTTGTGTTTGACTGCGTGGTTCTTAATATAGCCTCGGAACGTTAGCTCTCTGTTCCATCTCGTCTCGTTACATGTCTCTTTACCTGAGAGGCTAGGGCGTGTGTTCTCGAGTAAGCTTGCGTTAGTCATTATGGATAGTGAAGTTATGGGACGACGGTGCTCCGTTCGGCTCGCCTGTAAAATGTTTCTTCCCCCTGGGAGATCGGGTGTTTACCCTCTTTATTTTCCCTCATTTGACTGCTAGCCTATGTTACTAGCCCTGGAACATTGGATCTGTTCCTTTCGCCTCCTCAGCTTTCTATCGATTATTTTGCAGTGTTTTCTGACTGTGTTTTATGTTTGTCTACACTACTCGCCCGTTCTTATGTGTCTCGTTTCCGAGACAGGGCGCGTATTATTTCTGACTGTTCAGTATCCTGTCCTTGCGCTCTGTTGGCGTGTGACAGTGATCCAGTTAGTAGCGTCTGTAGTTGTGTTCGTTGTTCGTCTTGTCTTGTCCCCTCCCTTATCTGCGGGGTATCCCGCCTTAGTGGCCTAAGGGCTTTAGGATTCCCCTTGCTGCGTTTGGCTCCTCCCACCTCACACGTCACGCCCCATTACACTTACAGGCTGTATAGGCCTAGAGAGCTGTATTGTAATGACATCTGAAGTGCATTTTCAGAACTCAAATGTCCGTCTATTGCAGTGCGCGAGTTTTCCATCATTGATAATTCACGCATTAGGCTTGATATGTTATCAGCAAATGGAAAGCCATTTTTAAGGGATAGCCATTGTCCCGTAACAGAAGATTGTCCCCCAGACGATTACAGGAATTATTGGCAAATATAGGCTAAGTCATAGCTTGATCCAGGATAATTGCGATAGTCTATACATGTAACCTTACACGTACCATCGCACATCGCCTGGATGTTGATGGAATGGGCTGAAAGCAATTTAATGCGGTATTTCCTTTCGCTGAGGGACAGGTATGGGGTATTTGGCCTATGGACCCTTTTATTATTATGCATTTTTTGATATAGCCTACACAATAATATTTCACATTGTAATCTTTATATTTTTTGTCATGCTTGTGCGCGCCCCTGTGTGTAACAGAAAGGAGGGTGTACACACGTGGTGAACACGCCTATGTAGGCGCATTTATATGCACCGTTAAAATAACATGTAAACAACTGCGACATGACTTTAGACCAGGTTTGTGGTGGTTTTAGCGCAAGCGCTTTCTGCTGGCTCAAGATAGCAATACGCCAAAAATGATCCTGGCCACTCCTCATCTTAAGAAACAACACGCCCAGTTCACTTGTAATCGGCGCACAAATACATGGTATTTAAACGGCGTGAGCGCTAGGCATTATAATGAGCCAGCACCGAGTGTAAGATAGCAAAGACACTTGCACTTGGGTTAGCGCTGGGTGTAAGATAGGGCCCCGGAGGTCAATTGAGTTTTTAGCGCCGGTCTGATGCGCGCAATCTAAGCATAGGCTATGTTATGTAACTTCAGTTAACTGAAACACTACGGTGCATGCCTGATCACTTCCCCTTGTGCAAAAAAAACAATAGGGCAAAGCGCCAGTTGTATATCTAAAATCTTCGTTCACATGGTAGCAGTATCATCAAGATGTATACGAACTCGAGAAAGCTTGCCGGTTCCATGGATTCCTATGGGAGCTGCTCATTGGCGCATGAAGCCAATTCATGGAGGCTTTTTGGAACCAGAGCATACGCACTGGCTAAATGTAAACGCTGCATTACTCTGCAGGAATTGTTTTCACATTTCGTATTTCTCGATGCGTGCTCAATGCAGCTAAAGCAAAAGCATTGTTACATAATGGCTGGAGTCAGAATAAATAATACTTTTTTTTTTGCAAATAAATTTAGAAATGTGCAAGATTTATGAACAATAAGGAGCTTGCATTTTGTTTTCAACATGTGATTTATTCTTGTAAATGAGTAGGGCCAGTGCGTAAGGCCTTTAGCTATGTGCTCTCTGCATTAAATAAACCGTTCATTCGCAGATCTGTAACGTTAATTGTGTGTAGATTAATTCTGACGGATCGCTACAACATTTTCAGGTACATTATCCAGATTGTGTGTAAAACATGCTTGGATGCAGGGGGCAGTCAGGGATAGGGACGCATCTCAGCCTACGACGGGAGACGGGCAGAGAATGCCTTCGGCAGGCGGTACCTCAGAAGCGCACAAACAGTTCACAAATGGCTGGGTCCAACAGCTACTCATCTACCACTGTAGTAGGCTACTTAGGCTACACAGACACCGGAGACGTGATGGAAACAACTTGTTGCATAGGTGTCAACCTCTAGAGAGAGCTGCCCTTATTTTCACGCTTGCAAAGCTGTATAAATTCACCAAAAACCGTATAGAACATTATCTATCTTTATAGACTAAAATCCCTAACCACCACCGTTATTTGTCTGATTGAAGTTTAATATAGCCTATTAATGTATTTAGCTTTTCACATAGGCTAATAATGACTGTGTAGGCTACATATAAATTCAGCAAGGTGCTCATTTTAAAACAGTTGAATAGTTACAATAGTCACACAAACGTATTAAAACTAGATTTCCCATATCATAAACTTATAGTATACGCCCGTATACCTTTGAAAACCCATGTTTTATATGGGAAAACTGTATGGTTGACACCTTGTTGGTATGCGTCCACAGTTGAGTAACGTTAACGACAGCGAGCAAAGTAAAGAAAAGCAACTTACTTTAGCTGAAACGACTGTGTTGTCACAGTTGGCCGACTTGTAGATCAGTAGCCTAGCTCTTAGACCCAGCCATTGGTGAACTGTCCTTGCGCTTCCAAGGACTTACAGTTCTTAAATTCCTGCGTGTTGACCGTGCTTATTTTTTCTATATAGGCTAACGTTCAATCAACCAGCAATTTTTCTACATATGGTATTTTATCTCTCGCTCTTTCCTTTTCAGTTTTTTCATTTTGCATGTTTTTTAGTTACCCATTAGAAAAGAAAGTGTAACGTTAGCTAAGTATCGCCTATAGGCTACAACGTTGGCTAACGCTATATCATACTCCCAACATGGCGGCCAGTGCGGTTGCCATAGCAACCACCCAAGCGCTTCCCGAACTCTATATTGCATATTGCTGGATCGCCAGGTTAATTTCTTACAGCAAGGCTTATTCGGCTTTATAGGCTATGTATATCTGATGGGATGTTGGGCTTATTGCTTTATTCTAAAGGCAAACCATCTCTAATAGCAAATAATTAAAATGGCTAAGCATTGTAATGGTAATCAAATCCTTATGGCAAGTTGACACGAATAGCTTGCTTCTGATGGTATTCCATACGGCCACAGTGTGGCCTGGCTTCAAATCTCAAGGTTCACGTGAAAATTAGAATGACTAGGTTGATTCAGGAATACAATAGCATTGCATTTTGTCACATTGTCTCTTGAAGCGAGTGTTACGCCCCTGTAAGGGGGGAAATGGCAAGAAATGAAGCGGACACGATATTGCTGGCTTCACGTCCAAAATGTAATGAATAATCAAATACACACATTACATGTTCATCAAATTTCACAACAAACAAATGTCTGTACTGCACTTCCAAATCAATGCACAACACCGTAAATACACGCACCCATTCCTTTTACAGCCAACATTACAGAAAATATACACATTTTCCTTTAATGACTTAAACAAATATGTACTGTCTCCTTAAGAAACTACACAGTTGGAAAAATACATGTATAAACAGAAAATACATGCACTGTTCTTTTTACAACCAACATTATAGAAAATTATATGCATTTTCTCTTTAATGATTTTCAACAAACAAATATGTACTGTCTCCTTAAGAAACTACACAGTTGGAAAAATACATGTATAAACAGAAAATACATGCACTGTTCTTTTTACAACCAACATTATAGAAAATATATGCATTTTCTCTTTAATGATTTTCAACAAACAAATATGTACCGTCTCCTTAAGAAACTACACAAGTTGGAAAAATAAATGTATAAACAGAAAATACATGCACTGTTCTTTTTACAACCAACATTATAGAAAATATATGCATTTTCTCTTTAATGATTTTCAACAAACAATTATGTACTGTCTCCTTACGAAACTACACAGTTGGAAAAATACATGTATAAACAGAAAATACATGCACGGCACTTTTAAACGAACTAAATAATAGGCGCATGTTGTCCAATACTGCACATACTACCGTAATTCATCTAACCGTGAATACACTTCATTCTTGCTTTAGCTTTGACACACATAGTGGTTATGCACCTACACAATTACCAAACACTAATATTCATTCAAACTTTAGCACAGTAACATTGCTATCGTATCCATACTATACAAGCTGAACACCGACAACGCCTGCTTTCTCACTGAATGGCACAGCACATTTCTATCACGCTCTGTCTGCGTGACCCAAGCTAGCAAGTCTGCTGCAGCCCACGCTCTCATGTACAGGCTAACTAAATTAGCTTACGAAGGTTTCGCTTTAGACAGACATTTTATTATCAGCACGTTTCTATCACGCTCGGTCTGCATGACCCAAGCTAGCAAGTCTGCTGCAGTCGACACTTTCACGTTTAGGCTATTTAACTGCACTTACCAAAGTTATGTTTAACACAGATATTTTACCGGCAGTGCGTTTATATGATTCTATCACGCTCTGTCTGCGTGACCCAAGCTAACAAGTTTGCTGCAGCCCACACTTTCATGTTTATGCTATTTACATGCAATTACGAAAGTTATGTTTAACACAGATATTTTACCGTCAGCATGTTCCTTGCAATGTAGGAAACATATGTACACAGTTAAACATATTACAACCAATCTTCTTACCTGTAAGGGGGGAAATGGGGGGAAATGGCAAGAAATGAAGCGGACACGATATTGCTGGCTTCACGTCCAAAATGTAATGAACGATCCGCGAGCAACACGCTCCCCCTACAGGAAACACTCGGAAGGCCAGAGCAATCAAAACACATCCCTATAACGAAGCAATGGATTACTACGGAAGCCCTGAAGCGCAAGGTGAAATTTTTTTTGAAAAGCTATCTAAGTCGTTAAAACGAGATAGTAAGTCGTTTATACGAGTTATTATCTCGTTTATACGAGATAGTAAGTCGTTTATACGAGTTCTCGTTTATTCGAGATAGTAAGACGTTTATACGAGTTATTATCTCGTTTATTCGAGATATTATCGCGTTTATGGCTCGTTTATACGAGTTATTAACTCGTTTGTAGGGCACGTTTTTACGAGATATAACTCAGCATGAACTCTGATTTCAGTGTGTATTTTGAGTGCAATTAAAGCTGTTTTTGAGTCCTTGCGTGCTTCATTTTAACATGGGGGGACGGGGGGCTATATATTTCTTAAATATTTGTAACACTTAAAATATAGGGTAATGTTACTGAAAAACACATTTGTTAACTCCAGCTACGTTGTGTATTGAACGAATGATGCATCTATCAGGTTTAGAGATAATTAGCTGCCAACAGGTGGTGTTTATTAGGCTATATTTTATTAGAGATGAAATGCATAAACTGATATTTTACAGTGCAATTGTATCGGCAATAGGAGATATTCTCGTCAGGAGAGGGCGTTATTGTTACACGAATGTCTGAAGTAGGAGATTAGATCAGCTTCATTCTGGATTCTGAGTTTGCCATACATTCCTCAACATTTTCAAGACTGGAGTCCGGACCACAGAACTGTTCTTATGCTTCGCTCTCAACTCTGGTGTTTTGCAGTGCAATTGTATCGGTAATAGTAATTGTATCGTCTCTCCTGATGGGAATGAGCACATCTTTCCTATTACCGATACAATTGCACTGTAAAACACCAGACTGTAGCTTAATCCCTAATAAAATACAATAAACACCATCACTTGTTGCCAACTAATATTATCTCTAGATGCATCATTCATCAAATACACAACGCAAAGTTAAAAACGCAGCCGACAAACATGTTTTTTGAGTAACGTTAGCCTATATGTTAAAGTGTTTTGTCACGCTCCCCATGTTGAAATAAAGCACCAAGTAGCCGACACATGCAATAACCCAAAAATAGCTTTAATTGCACTTAGGCTACAATGCACGTTGAAATCAGAGTTCCAAGGCTAGGTTGAGACTCGCAGTCACACGCAAACATGTCCACAACATCGCCCGGTCTCCCCACGGGAAGACATGTACCGAAAGGCGAACAGAACTACAGTTCCGAACAGAATCGCCCAAAACTCCATATATGGAGAAAAGCACATAAAGACGAAAGGACAGCTGCACTGGAATTATCGGCAATCAGACTAACGCAAGCTCAAACAAAAATACACGCCCTGCCTCTAAGAATAAATAGAGCCCTAAAGTCAGTATGATAAAACGCCCTGTCTCTTAGAATACAGACTCCTCTTGCTTTCACAAAAGACAGCAGACAGAGAGAGGAGAAGGAGACAGCAAAGGGCGAACGATCTAGGCAAAACGACAAACAAAGGACAGACCAGAAAGCGGCGACTGAAATGAGCACACAAAACAGGACTTTAACCTGAAAGCTCAAAGCACAAAGCCAAGTCCCGCAAAACTCCAACAAGGCACAGCAGAGCACAACGGAGCAAAACGGTCTCCTTAAAACACTAGATAAACATACTGGCTAAAATATTAAAAGGGCTAAATAAACCACACACAAAACAGCACAAATAATGCCAAACAACACACCACAGCACAAACACCAAACAATCATCAATCTCGAAGCCCCGAACGAAGGAAACGGGAGGCTTAAATATCTCTCAAGGTGACCACGCACAGGTGTGGACGCTAACAGAAGTTCCGCAATCCAAGCAGGGCGGAGCAAGCATCCACCAAAAGGGCAGCGCCCTCGCGTGGCCACCAAGGAAAACGACCGCATAGGGAAAAGGGTTCAACTGAACGTTTTAATGATACGTCCTAATCACATATTTATGATGGTACACGCGAAAGGGTTAAAAGCAGGGGTCGCCATGCCTAAATTGAGTAATTATGGTAAAAAGGCGGCAGCAAAATAATCTTTCATTACAAATAACCGATCAGACCTAAACCACCCACATAAAATACAACGTACGTAGTGGGGGTGTGCCCGAAGCCGAAATCCGGAAGTGCACGGATAGTGGGTTGGAAACTGATCTTTTCCTATCCGAAGTTGCCAGTTCATCTTCGGATGCAGGAAATAAGTCAATTCCAGCAGGAAAATCTTTGATTCAGTGCCCACCTGTCTGTATGCCTATTCTGAACTTTACAGAATTAAGCATTGGATTGTTTATTTGTTTATTAAAACATTAAAATATATAATTAGTGATGAAGGTTTATCCAATGTACTAAAAGTATTAAATGCAGCCATATCCAGACTTTTTTTTTCATTTTCTTGAATTAAAAGCTTTTCAAGTGTTCTAGAAATGAGTTTTTTCTAGCTCAGAAATGCATCTTGTTGGACTGTTCATTTTACTTTTTTAATTTAGAGTGGTTTTCTTAATAAATCATTAAGCTATAATCCTTAAGTCTTCTCCTTGAATTTTATAAAACATAATAATAATAGTAATGATAATAATATTACTATACATAATCATTTATGTATCCAAGTTCATATAGTAAAATTAAAAAAGTACAATATGAAATCACAACAGGCAGAAAGGGCTGTTATTGTGGTAATAGTTTCCATTCAAATGTATAACGAAATGGTTTGATGTTTTTATAAAACTGCCTTTTCATTCTGAGTTTATTATATATTGTACCTCAGATTTTTCCAGTTCTTATCAAAAATTATTGTTCAGTGTCCCCCAGTTAGGGGGTGGGGGGTTCAAATAGGTTAACAAAAACAACCTTTAACAAAACAATAGATAAATAAGTATGAAGTACTGAATATAGCTCTTATAAAAAGTTTTGAAAAGAAAAAAAAGACAGTGAGGGGGGTGAATACTCAAATTGCAATAACAATGAATAACTTCCGAATACAGATACAGATACAGATATTGTTGATGGTCGAACAGATAGAGATACAGATACAGATAGTGGCATCGCTGCACACCCCTAGTATGTAGGCTATTTGGAGGCGCCATAAGCTACTGTCGGAATTGATTTGTTCTGTCTGGATGCTGCGGTTCAGTAAACATTCTATTTTGGAGAGGAGTGGTGACAAGCAAACTCCAAGTAGATCAGAGGATATCGTTATTGAGATATTGTTTTAGAGCAAATACAAAACATTGTATGTATGCTGTCAATGTGTGCATTCTCTGTGTACAGAAAATGTCAACAGGTCATTAAAACAACTTCAACTCTCCATATAGGCTAACGAAGCAATCAATAAATTCATATTTTATAAACTAAACTAATGTGGTATCTAAACAAAAAAATGCCTGGTTTATGTGTCTCTGTTTGATTCTATTAAATAAGGTTCCACTCCGACTGATACGTGTTGACCATTACAGTTTTAACACGGTATGAATCAAAGTAAGTCTCACTTTGAGAAGTTGCTTGCTTAAGGAAATTCTTCACTTTTCTCTTACAGTAGCTCTGGGACAGACCTTGCCTGTAGACTTCACCCCCTTCCAAATGCAGAAGTAGCAGATGATCCACATGGTGATGAGACACAGTAGCACCTCCCACCTCACACTGCCCAACTCCTCAATACCCCCCGAGATCAGCAGCACACGTCTCCTGTGGGGGAGGCGGGAGAGAGGGAGAGAGAAAATGAAAGGGAGGGAAGGAGAGAAAAAGAAGAGAGAAATATTCAATTTAACAACTTTACATTAAATATATTCTGCCAGTTAACTTACATTTATTCCTATGTAGGAGTGTAGTTGACATGACATGACATGCAATTTTTCCGTCCGGAAGGGATAAAAACCATGAAAATGCTGTTATTGTGATTAAAATTGTGGAAAATAATAAAACTCTTCAAGCTGTATGTGGAAATGATGTTAACATATACAATGAACAATTACATTTTTTAATCAAATTTAATTAAACTAGTAAATGTCCTCTGGTGACTTGTCCGGAACAAGATTGGGAAACATTAAGAATTTTATTTACAAAATATAAATAACTCTAATTGCCATCTATAATCACTGGCATTATTTTACAGATGTCTTTTTTTTTATAAACCCCAGAAGTTAATGAATATAATAACCAAAAAGTACCAATTTGTTGAAGTTTGTCCGGAAATCTTATGTCCTCTGGTGTGACACTATTTTATTTATAAAAAAACTGGCATTTACTTGAACACCCTTTTTGATTTGGAAGACCCAATTTTACCAAGAAGTACAGACGACATTTGAAGACCGGGGGCCCTATCTTACACCCGGCACAAAGCGGCGCTAACCCAAACGCAAGTGTCTTTGCTATCTTACACCCGGCGCTAGGTTCATTATAACGCCTAACACTTACGTCCTTTAACTAGCATGTATTCTTGCGCCCATTACAAGTGAACTGGGCGTGTTGGTCTTAAGATGAGGAGTGGCCAGGATTCTTTTTGGCGTATTGCTATCTTGAGCCAGCAGAAAGCGCTTGCGCTAGAACCACCACAAACCTGGTCTAAAGTCATGTCGCAGTTGTTTACATGTTATTTTAACGGCGCATATAAGTGCGTCTACATAGGCGTGTGCACAACGCGCATACCCTTCTGTCTGTTACACACAGGGGCGTGCACAAGCATGACTAAAATATCTAGATCACAATGTGAAATATTATTATTGTGTAGGCTATATCAAAAATGCATAATAATAAAAGGTTCCATAGGTCCACATACCTTTCCCTCAGCGAAGGGAAACGATGCCACATTACATTGCTCTCAGCCCACTCCATCAACATCCAGGCGATGTGCGATGGTACGGGACAATGGCTATCCATTAAAAAGGAGCTGATAACACCTATATAAAGCCTAATGCGCGAATTGTCATTTTCACCTAATGCGTGAATTGTCATTCAATGGAAAAACTCGCGTACTGCAATAGACGGACATTTGCGTTCTGAAAATGCGCTTCAGATGTCATTACAATACAGCTCTGTTTATCTATGAATACAGCCTGTAAGTAAATAGAATGGTTTGTGACTGAAAAAAGTTCAAAACCTTGTCCAGTGAATATTGCTTTTATTGTTTTTGAAATAGCCTAGGCTACAGCGGACAAACGGCATAATGTTTTTTCGATAGACTATGGTTAAAAAACGGAGATAAATGTCATCATGTTAACTGAATTGTAGGCTAACCTTAGCTATTCTTCGTCCTTCATATTTTTTTAATTACAGTGACAAGGTTTCCATACCCTCAGCTTATTAAAACCCCGCTGATTTCACCTGTTATTTCATAACTTGAACAAAAGATTTTAAAGAGAACTAAGCGTCTAATTAGAAACAAAATTTGCAGCACGTTACACAATTAATTTACAATTAATTTTAATTCCATTATCTGCATGTTCGCTTTACATGAGCATGGCTGTTTCCCCTGCTGTACATCGCACTTTTCACGGATACGTCAGACCCTTGATGACTTAGAGCCATTTAGCCAACCATGTGTTTCCATACTGTTCCAGTGTAATTTACAGCTAAATCTAGTCCTACCCCCCAATTCCCACAGAGATCCATTCAAATGCAGAGACGTTATAGTACCGCTTGTAAGAGTACCAGAAAATAAGATATCAAGAGTCTTTTGATGTTGTTGGGTCACAGACATCAGGTAGTCATGGCATGCAAAGCCAAAGGATATGCGACCAAATATTAAAAATTTAAAGGCACAGTCAACTGGAATTGTGATATAGTGAATTAAAAGTGAAATAATCTGTCTGTAAACAATTGTTGGAAAAATTACTTGTGTCATGCACAAACTAGATGTCCTAACTGACTTGCCAACACTATAGTTTGCTAACATGAAATCTGTGGAGTGGTTAAAAATTTGTTTTAATGACTTCAACCTAAGTGTATGTAAACATCCGACTTCAACTGTAGAGTTATCCTGACAGAAATGAGCGTTGCGAACAAAGTCAGCAAAGTAAGTTCTGTCGGAGAACCTCTCGCTGTAGCCGACCATGGTCGGCTAGCAATCGCGCGTCACATACTCAACCAATCACATGCACACACCTCTAATGGAGCGCCCTTTTCAAGCCAAGAATTAGTTCTCTCTGTACTGCTTGAATGCTATTAAAGTGCTCCATCCCCACATACACCTGTAAACTAGACTAATATGTCCCTACACATCACGTTATTTATAGCAGATGTTCTTATCCAGATCAACTTACACATTTTACGTAGGCTACATTTAAACAACTGGATATTTATAGAAGCTATTCAGGCTAAGTAGCTTGTGCAAAGGTACAAAGACAGTGTCCCCTTGAGATTTCAACCTGTAACCTCTGAGGTGCAAGTTCTTAGTTTGAAGTCCAGTTCCAGAACCCTACGTTCTGTTGGGGGTGCAGTCCTACATAACTCAGCCTGCAGACTTACTCCCAGAACTCAGTGGCTGCAGAGGATGAGATGTTGGGCTGTTGGGTCCAGTTTGTGCTGAGGTTTCGGTTGGAAAACTCCACACAGTGATCTGAAGCACAGAGAGTAGCCTTTCCTAAATCATCAAAACAGACTCATTGGATACTGCAGCTGAGCTTCAGGCCATTTTAAACAGTCATGTGACTGTAACTCCAAAACTAATGTCATCCTGATACTGTTTAGTCTGGTTTGCTGATATGCAGATGACAGTAAATAGACCAGGCTCAGGGTTTTACTGTGTTGTTGATGCTGACAATTATGAAAAGGTTGAGTGTTAATACATGTAAAAATATTACATACAGTGCCCTCCACAATTATTGGCACCCCTGGTAAAGATGAGTAAAAAGGGTTATAAAAAAGTCACCTTTTGGTGAATTAGCTTAATCTCACACTGAAAAAATGAGGAAAAATCCAACCTTTAATTTAAGTAAATTTATTCTGAGAAAAAACTAATCCCTCATCAAGAAATAATTATTTTTAACAAAACCACGTCTGCCACAATTATTGGCACCCCTAGATATTCTTATAAACAAAATATAACTGAAGAATTTTTTCCATTTCTAACTTTTTTAAGTTGATCAGAGTGTTTAGGAACTTTCAAGCAGTAATCCATGACTTCCTGTTTCACTGGGGTATAAATATGAGGTGACACAGAGGTCATATTCCCTTATTCATACATCAACATGAGAAGGATAAGAGAACACACAAATAATCAAAAATAAGGCAAAAAAATCAAATGAGGGAAAAGTGTGTTGAGCTTCATAAGTCAGGGAATGGCTATAAAAAAATAGCTACTCACCTGAAAATTCACATATCTACCGTTAGGGCAATACTTAAAAAGTTCAAAGCAACTGGAACTGTTACAAACTTGCCTGGAAGAGGACCCCAGTTTATTTTGCCCCCACGCACAGTGAGGAGGATGGTAAGAGAGGCAAAAAAATCGCCAAGGATCACTGTTGGAGAATTACAGAGGAAAGTAGCATCTTGGAGTCATTAAGTATCCAAAACTACCATTAGATGTCACCTCCATGCCAACACATAATTTTATTTAATTATTTGGAAGGCATGCCAGAAAAAAGCCTTTCCTATCATTTCACCACAAACATAAGCGCCTGGAGTTTGCTAACTCACTGGAACTTTGACTGGTGTTCTATAGTCAGATGAAACGAAAATTGAGCTTTTCGGCAACCAACACTCAAGGTGGGTTTGGTGTAAAAAGAAGGATGGCTATACAGAAAATAACCTGATCCCCACTCTTAAGTATGGTGGAGGTTCCGTGATGTTGTGGGGCTGTTTTTCCTCCAAAGGCCCTGGGAACCTTGTTAGGGTACATGGCATCATGAACTCCATGAAATACCAGGAAATTTTAAATCTGAATCTGGCTGCCTCTGCCAGGAAACTAAAACTGGGTCGTTGTTGGACCTTCCAGCAGGACGATGATCCAAAACATATGTCCAAATCAACACAAATATGGTTAAATGAATCAAGCTTCTGCCATGGCCATCTCAGTCCCCTGATCAAAACCCCATTGAAAAGTTGTGGGCTGAGCTGAAGAGGAAAGTGCACAAGAGAGGACCTAGGACTCAAGATTCAAGATTCAAGAATTTTATTTGTCACATACACACACGAGGTGTGTAGTGAAATGTAAAGTGGCAATGCTCAACAGAAATGTGCAAAATAATAGATTCACACTATTTACAATAAACCAACACACTATTTACAATGATTAGAGCTCTATATAATAATAAATTTAAAAAAACAACACAATATTTACAATAAGAGCACTTTATACAAAAATATAGTAAAAAAAGGGAAAATTGTATGTGTAAATATAAATTAAATTATAAATTATGTGTAAATTATGTGTGTGTGCATAAGAGGGGGAGTGTGTGTGTCTTGGTGGGGGCCCTGGTGAGGTCAGAGTTCACAGTCCTGATGGCCTGAGGAAAGAAACTCCGTCTCAGTCTCTCTGTTTTTGCAGCGTGACTACGGAGGCGCTTGCCTGACCGCAGCAGCTGAAACAGCCCGTTGTTGGGGTGGTGAGGATCATTCATAATCCTGCAGGCTCTGGTTCTACACCTCCTGATGTACAAGTCCTGCAGGGTGGGGAGTGTAATTCCAATAGTGCGCTCGGCCGAACGCACTACTCTCTGCAGAGCCTTCCTGTCCTGAGCGGAGCTGCTGCCAAACCAGGCAGTGATGCTTCCTGTCAGGATGCTCTCCACAGCTCCAGAGTAGAAGGACTGAAGGATCCTCCGGGAGACTTTGAATTTCCTCAGCTGCCTGAGGTGGTAAAGGCGCTGCCTCGCCTTTCTCACCAGAGTGTCTGTGTGAGTTGTCCATGTCAGATCCTCGGTGATGCTGACTCCCAGGTATTTATACCTGCTCACCCTCTCCACAGTATTCCCATTAATCCTCAGTGGTGAGTACGTCCTCTGTTGTTGTGACCTCCTAAAGTCCACAATCAGCTCCTTAGTTTTGGTGACATTCAGGAGGAGGCTGTTGTCCTGGCACCAGAGTGACAGATCAGCAACTTCCTCCAGGTAGGCCTTCTCGTCGTTGTTAGAGATCAGGCCCACCACCACTGTGTCATCCGCAAACTTAATGATGGTGTTGGAGCTGAACCTGGCCACACAGTCATGTGTGTACAGGGAGTACAGTAGGGGGCTGAGGACGCAACCCTGGGGGGATCCTGTGTTCAGAGTGAGGGGGTTGGAGGTATGTCTACCCACCCTGACCACCTGGGGCCTGGCGGTCAGGAAGTCCAGGATCCAGGCACACAGGGGGGTGTTCAGTCCCAGCTCAATCAACTTACCAGCCAGTCTGGTGGGGACTATGGTATTGAAAGCTGAACTATAGTCAATGAACAGCAGTCTCACATAGCCCCCCTTCCGGCTGTCCAGATGAGAGAGTGTGGTGTGCAGTACCTGGGAGACAGCATCATCCGTGGATCTGTTGGGACGATAAGCAAACTGCATCGGGTCCATGGAGCAAGGGAGGAAGGCACAGATGTAGTCCTTAATCAGCCTCTCGAAGCATTTCATGACCACCGAGGTGAGGGCCACCGGTCGGTAGTCATTCAAGCATGCTGGAGAAGCATTCTTGGGCACAGGGACAATAGTGGATCTCTTGAAGCAGGCGGGGACCACAGACTCAGCCAGGGAGATGTTGAATATAGTGGTGAACACTGGAGCTAGCTGATTAGCACAGGTCTTCAGTACTCGTCCAGATATGCCATCTGGACCAGCAGCTTTTCTGGTGTTCACCCTCGTCAGAGCCCTCCTCACACTGTGCTCGGTCACAGAGAGTGTGTGTTCATCCCCAGCGATAGAACTCACTCCGGTTGCGCTAACGGTGATGTTGTTAGCCGACGAGCTAGCGCTGTTGTTGCTAGCCTCAAACCGTGCATAGAATGAATTCAGGTCCTCCGCTAGGGATGCGTCGGCACTCACAATTGCGGGGGGTCTGCCCTGGTAGTCCGTTATAGTCCGTAGCCCCTGCCATAGGCGTCTGGTGTCACGCTGCTCCATCTGCGACTCCACTCTGTCCCTATACCTCCTCTTGGCCTCCTTCACCGCCCTTCTCAGTCCATAGGACGCTGCCTTGTGCTCGTCCATGTTGCCGGATACAAGACCGGAGTTATAGGCAGCAGTGCGGGCGTTCAAAGCGTCGCGGATGGATTTATCAACCCACGGTTTTTGGTTAGGAAAGGACCTAACTTTCACCGTAGGGACGATGGTATCCACTAGCATAGCTATGAAGCTCGTTACTACTTCTGTAAACTCGCTGACGTCCCTGGAACTGGATTGGAACATGTCCCAGTCGACGTCACGCAGAGCGTCCTGTAGCTCAGCCTCTGATTGGTCAGACCACCGCTTTACGTCCCTCGTCACTACCGCTTCCCGTGCTATCCTTTGTTTATACTCCGGTAGCAGGAAAATGGCGGCATGGTCTGATTTGCCGAACGGAGGGAGAGAGACAGCCTTGTAGCCTCTCTTGAACGGCGTATAGCAGTGATCCAACGTTCTTTCCCCTCTGGTAGCACACGTAATGTGCTGATGAAAGTTCGGCATGACTTTTTTTTAGGTTTGCCCTATTAAAGTCCCCAGCCACCACCATAGCCGCGTCGGGATGCTTGTTCTGATGCCGACATAACACATCATGTAGGTCCGATAGTGCTACGTCGGTGTCCGCTTGTGGTGGTATGTAGACGGCTGTGGTGATGACCGAGCTGAACTCCCGGGGAAGGTAGAATGGACGGCATGAGATAGTCAGATGTTCCAGGTTCGACGAACAGGAACGAGAAAGAGTCTTAATGTCCTTGGGGTTGCACCACTTGTTGTTGGTCATGAAGCAAACCCCTCCACCCTTAGATTTGCCAGACTCTTCCGTTCTATCCGCACGGAAAACAGAGAAGGACTCGGTTGGGCATATGGCTCGATCCGGCACCAGCGGGGTCAGCCATGTTTCCGTCAGACAAAAGACGTTACAATCCCTCATGTCCCGTTGGAATCTAATCCTCGCCCTAACATCATCCAACTTATTATCCAGAGACTGGACGTTAGCAAGAAGGATGCTGGGCAGAGGTGGACGGTGGGCTTGAACTCTCAGTCTGTTCCGAATTCCGCTCCGTTTTCCCCGATGTTTCCTCCTTCGTCTCCCCGTAGGTGAGTCTCCACTGTTGTTGTTGTGACTCGCTCGTACTATCTCTGCCGGCCACGCTGGGTCGATGGAAAAAGTGGACAAAAACCTTTGTTTTACGCAAAAGTTTATGTCCAAAAGTGTGCTGCGTTCGTAGGATGTTAGTGCCGATGTGTTTGAGCAAAAAAAGATATTAAAAACAAACACAAAAACTAAAAAAACGCACAATCTCCGCGGAGCTACCACGACGGCGTCTAGACACGGCCGCGCCATCTTGACATCTTGACTCTGGATGATCTGGAGAGATTCTGTAAAGAGGAATGGTCTCAGATTCCTGCTCTGTATTCTCCAACCTTATTAGATGTTATGGGAGAAGACTCAGTGCTGTTTTATTGGCAAAGGGAGGTTATACAAAGTATTAAATGCAGAGGTTCCAATAATTGTGGCACACCTGGTTTTGTTAAAAATAATTATATCTTTATGAGGGAAATAATAATAATAATTATTTTTTTCTCAGAATAAATTTACTTCAATTAAAGGTTGGATTTTTAAAATTTTTCAGTGTGAGATCAAGCTAATTCACCAAACGGTGAATGTTTTATAACCCTTTTTACTCATCTTTACCAGGGGTGCCAATAATTGTGGAGGGCACTGTGTGTAATATTTACGTGTTACAAGTGTAAAGATACATTTTGAAAGCATTGGGAAACAAATTTCATCCAAAAAATGTAAATATTATATAAGTATTATGATACAATATAAAATTATATGTATTCTGAAATACATTCCATGGTGCATGCATAAGATCACATACACTACTCACAAAAAGTTAGGGATATTTGGCTTTCGGGTGAAATTTATGGAAAATGTAAGTTCACGCTACAGTGATATTATACGTATCATGAAAGTAGGGCATTTAAGTAGAAGCATGCAATGGTGATTTCCTCATCTCAAACAATTTATTGAAACAAAAGCTAAAAACAACAGTGGTGGGTATACCACAACAAAAATGTCAATGTCTCAATAACTTGTCATGTGCCCTTGAGCATCAATTACAGCTTGACAACGACGTCTCATGCTGTTCACAAGTCGATTTATTGTCTGCTGAGGCATGGCATCCCACTCTTCTTGAAGGGCGGCCCTCAGGTCATTGAGGTTCTGGGGTACAGAGTTACGAGCCTCTACACGGTGAGTCAGCTGATCCCATAGGTTTTCTATGGGATTCAGGTCTGGAGAAAGTGCAGGCCACTCCATTTGAGGTAACCCAGTCTCCAGCAGCCTTTCCCTAATGATGCGACCTCGATGAGCTGGAGCATTGTCGTCCATGAAGATGAAATTAGGCCTGTGTTGTTCATGCAGGGGCACAATGACTGGATTAATGATGTTATTCAGGTAGTATGGGCTTGTCACTGTACCATTCACAAAGTGTAGGGCAGTTCTGTATTGACTAGACACACCTGCCCACACTGTAACACCGCCACCACCAAAGGGTCGTCTGGTGACAACAGTGGTTGATGCATAGCGCTCTCCTTGACGTCTCCAACATCGTTGGCGGCCATCATTTCTGCTCAATGTGAATCGACTTTCATCAGAGAACAGCACTGAGGCCCACTGGTCCCTCGTCCAGCGTAAATGCTCCCTGGCCCATGCAAGACGATGACGCCTGTGCCTGGTGGTGTGGTCAGGTACCCTTGCAGGTCGTCTAGCACGCAGACCACGCTGATGTAAACGGTTTCGAATGGTCTGACGTGACACTTGGGTGCCTCTCACCTCCCTTAAATGTGCCTGGAGTTGAGTGGCATTCATCATCCGGTTCCGCAGGGCACTGTTCACAATGAAGCGGTCATCAGTGTGGGATGTGGCCAAAGGACGTCCACTTCTATGCCTTTTTGTGACTCTTCCAGTCTCTCTGTATCTCTGTTGCAACCTGCTGATGACACTCTGTGACACTCTAAGCTCAGTGGCCACTTCCCTCTGAGAACATCCTGTTTGAAGCCTCGCAATGGCGAGGTACTGTTGATCAATTGTTAGGTGTCGTCTTGGTCTCATGATGTGAAAATGTGAACAGCATGATGAAGAGGACTGTTTAAATACCAATTCTAATTGAACCAGGAAATTTATTGGTCGATTCATGGATCAAACACCTGTTGTGAATTTTGCCGTTCAGCTCCTTGTTAGAGAACAGCAAGTTGTGCAAAAAGTACTGAAACGTTGAATAGTTGGACATGTGCATTCAAAAGTTTAGAGAAGGTCAAATTAATTTCACCTGTAAAGGTTATAGTGCATTTTAGGTTCATCCTGAAATTTCACCCGAAAGCCGAATATCCCTAACTTTTTGTGAGTAGTGTATGTTGTTTCACATATGAATGTTTCAAGCTGAATTACCTGGCATATAGATTATCACACATTCTGACTTGCGTTGTCATTACAATAACATGTTCGTCATGTTTAATTGATCCAAATTTGAGGTACATTAGTTTTTCTGGTCTCTCTGAAGAACCGTGGGACTGTGGTACCCAAAGAAAATGGGAGTTATCTTAACCTACCCAGTGTATCTTAGAGACAGGCTTTGTACATGCTCTGTGGACTTTAGGTGGAGCATACGTCACCTGTATTTCAGGTGTTATTGTATCCAGCCCAATGTCGCTTAGAGACAGGCTTTGTACCTGTATGCACTGTGGACTGTAGGTGGAGAATATTGTACCTGTATTTCAGATGGTGTTCTAGCCAGCCCAGTGTAGCTTCGAGACGGGCTTTCTGCCTGTGTCCAGTGTGGACTGCAGGTGGAGTTACATTACTTACACTCCAATTCAGCTTTTACCTGAGTTCCAGGTGTTGGAGCAGCTGGCCCAGGGCAGCTGTGAGCTGAAGGAGAAGTAGAGGTAGAAGAGGGCCCAGGCCAGGATGATGATATAACACATGCAGCTGTATAACTGGATCAGCTGACCAGCATAGCCAATCCCTGAGACACACACACACACACACACACACACACACACACACACACACACACACACACACACACTGGATTAGCAGCTGACAATGCCAGTCCTTGGTTGAAACAGCTGCTTTGTACAGTTACTGGTTATGATGATCATGCCTCCTGTGGTTTGTTTGACCCCTTTGCGCAGATGCCTTGCTCAATTGAGCAATCATTGCTCCTGCAGCCAAACTATGAGTGGAAATCACAAAAATGTCTATAAATTTATTGGTAGACGATTTGAACTCTGCCGAATACGGAGTTTCTAAGTGTCAATATTTTCCTGTAGCAAGTCCATTTAACAAGAAAGCCCCCAGCCAGTCTTGCCTGCAACTATTACCTACCCATGCGCGACATATAGCATCTATGTGTGGGTTCATAAATACATTTATTCATCATATCAAATTAGAATTCCGTCATAGCAACAAGATAAACCCAACAATAGCCTGATCGTATGCCAAAAAAGCCATGAAAAGCCCTGCTCACTCAAATGCAAAATTAACATGAAATTATTGTGTCATATACCAAGTCATTCTACTATCAATATCTGCTACTGACTATGAAATAAATATACAATCCTACCATTGGTTTTACACATAGAGATGTTCCTTTCAAAATTCAGTCGTCATGTATTGTCTTGGACAATCTGTTTGAGAAATACACACCAATTTAGCATGTTATTACACAATTTGGAACGTTTGTGGACAGTACCCCATATACCCTACCTGCAGCTCTGAAGTATTTCACGTCATTCCGTGATATCAGTATATCCGTATATCCTTCTCAACGGTGTTCAGTTTTTTCTTGGATGCTTTGAACGATGATTTACAGCCCAGCGTAACAGCATTTTTAATCTAGTCAATGTGCATTACGCAAACAGCTACCCGACAGAAAACGCATTCGCTAACGGGAGTTTTTCGTCCTCAATATGAAAAAAATACTGTTTGTAATACGCAGTTCTTCTCGCTGGCTACATATGCATGTTAGTTTTTCCACTCGATCACTGTCTTGTCCAGTAGGCTATGTTAGATATGGTTATTTTCGCATTTTGAGTGCTTTTCACTGTAGTGTAAGCATTCATTCCTCAGTCATGTTTTATGTTTGATGTACCGACTTTCATTGAAGCTAGAATATTTGGCAGCATTTTTCTGTTGGTGGAATATTATTTTATTGTAATGTTATCGTACATAAACGGGGTTTATGATCCAGGAAATGTATAGAATTACCTGGTTCACATACTGTATGTAGCTCTCAGTATTTTATTGCAAACTAAAGAAAAACTTTAGCTTAACTTGCATTTTTCCAAAGTTTGCATTTGTGGCATTTTATTTTGACTTAAATTATTTTATTTTGCCATCTGCGCGAAGGGGTTAAGTATTGGTAGCCTATTAGCCTTATTTTTCTCTGTGAGAGTCCACCTCATAGCCGCATTAATCATATATTAATTTTCACAGGTGAACTTTGGTTTGGGAGAATATAGTAGCCCCCTCCTGTGCAGTGACTGAGTGTCACTGAGTGTCCCCTCTCTTTAATCTTTAATCTCATGCATGTACCTGGTGAACCTGTCTCTTCCCTCTATCGCCCCCTATTGGTAAAGCTAAGATGATCTCAGTTTTACCCATTTGCCCACAGACGTTTCTAGCCTCTCACCCTCAGCCAATGGGCACAGCTTCCTCCAGCAGGTGATGCCCCCCTCCCGGGTGTACTGCCCCATGGCGGTCTCCAGCAGGAACAAGGGTATCCCACAGGTCACCACAAAGAGCAAATATGGCACAAGGAATGCTCCTGCAGATACCCCCACACACAAAGATAACTTCTTTTCTTTTTAAAAAAGTTTTCCTTTTACCAAATGCAGAAAGGTAAGCAAAGGAATTACAGCAGTATATTGACAGTAAAAAGAGCAACAAATAAAATAAATACATTAAAGAAAAATAAATGAATAAAATGAATAAACAAAAAACAAATCAGAAAACAAAAAAACACGAAAACAAGTAGTCTGATACAATATGATAAGGGATAGGTGGAACAAGTCTTGTATGACACACAGTGTTGAAAGCCAGTCGATATTTCTCACCGCCATAAGCTACATACATCATCTATTCTCATTTACACATTCCCGGAGTCCCTGACGTTAGCCAATAATTCATTCACATTGCCTTGCTCAATAAAGTCAAGAAATGGTCACCAGACCATGTCAAAAACGTCTTGTTTACCCTTAGCAATATAGGTTATCTTTTCCATTGATAGGCAAAAAGACATCTCTCTAAGCAAATGGCCAATACTAGGTCAGTCCACACTTTTCCAGGAGAGAGCTACATGTATTAAACGCTTTGCTTGTAATTAACACATATCTATGAGTTTTGAGATAAATTTCTATGGTGATCTCTATGGTCTCATGACTGGTATTTCAGCAAGACCTGAGATGTTTCGGTACAGACGGCCTGCAATCCATGACTGTGACTACTAGGGAAGTTGGTTAATTCACTCATGCTTACTCAAACTCATCAACACTCTCAGCCATTCACACTCATATAAACCCACTCATACTCACACTTACGCATACTCACACTCATACATAAACATGCTCTCAGTCATACACTCATTCATACATATGTTCACATTCATACTTATACTCACATAGTCACATTCATACACTTGCACACTCATACCCTCCATCATACTGGCACTCATTCACATTCATACTCACACTCATACACTCGCTCACACATTCACACTCACCACCACCGTTCTTGTAGCAGAGGTATGGGAACCTCCACACATTTCCCAGCCCCACTATACTCCCTGCCATTGCCAGGAGGTACTCGCCTTCCTCCACCACTGACCCCTCTCCTCCAGTGGCCTTTCTGCTGTCTCCCTCTCCTTCTTCATCCCTTCTTCCTCTGGCATCTCCCACTTTTACTGTCTGCCCCCCCAAACGAAAAAATACTATAGTATACTGTAGTATGTACTATAGTATTCTGTAGTTTACTATAGTATACTATAGTAATTATACTTCAGATGGAGTAAATACTATAGTATACTATAGTAATTATACTTCAGATACAGTGAATACTATAGTATACTATAGTAATTATACTTCAGATGGAGTAAATACTCTAGTATACTATAGTAATAATACTTCAGATACAGTGACTACTATAGTATACTATAGTAATTATACTTCAGTACAGTATATACTATAGTATACTATAGTAATTATACTTCAGATACAGTGAATACTATAGTATACTATAGTAATTATACTTCAGATGGAGTAAATACTCTAGTATACTATAGTAATAATACTTCAGATACAGTGACTACTATAGTATACTATAGTAATTATACTTCAGTACAGTATATACTATAGTATACTATAGTAATTATACTTCAGATACAGTGAATACTATAGTGTAGTACAGTAATTATACTTCAGATACAGTATATACTATAATATACTATAGTAATTATACTTAAGATGTAGTATACTATAGTAATTATACTTCAGATATAGTATACTATAGTAATTATACTTCAGATGCAGTATATTATAGTATAATATAGTAATTATACTTCAGATACAGTATATTATAGTATACAGTCATTATTTTGGATTGATACTCCAAAACAAGAGATTGTTCAAAACATTGAGTTTATTTGTTGTACATTCAACGTTAGATTAAAATATAAATGTCTTAAACAACAACAAAATATTTTCAACACTCCTGCAACATTTATACACTGATATCAATAGCAATATATTGATTTATACATTGATAAATAATTGACTATACAAACCATATCACTTTAAAATAAAGTACAATTTATATCAAGAAATCAAAATCTGACATTTTTATGCCAAGCATAAAAATGCAAGGAATTTGTTCAGGCATTAACAAAATACATGCAAAATATAATAATAGAAGCAACTCGTATAACATGAATTTGGGATAAAGAAAATCACACAAAATGTGTTTAAATGAAAACCTAAGTCAGTGCAGACTAAAATGCTCAAGCAAGAATGTTCCCCATTGTGCTTTGTAACAGTGAGTTTCCCATCCGTAACACTACCAATAACCCCTAGAACCCACCAGACGCGCAAGCACAAGCGCACTGCTGTGCTTCACTTCCGCTCCCATGTTAACAAATTGCCGCGGTTCTCACCGGCCACGCACGCAAGGCTCGCGGGGGTGGAGCTGATTTTTCCGCTCCGGGCGGAATTTTCTGGCTATCCGCATGTGCAATCTCATAGAAATACATTGAATATGTTCAATATCTGCATTATATCACCACATTTTAATGTTTTTCAACCTACTAATAGTTTTACAATTGTTATAAATTATTTTAATACATATTATATTTTAATATAGGCCCTAATGAAAATGGGAACAGAGACAATCACCATTGTCCATTGTGGGATGAATGAAGTTAAATCAAGTCATACATTTTGCATATAACCAGTTATTCTCGTTTTATAATGCTTTTTCTTTATTATAGTATACATATATATATATATGTTCAATGAATTAACCCTATGCTTACTTCTGTTTTTATTATACTGATATCACTGTATCGATTTAAGGTACTACATAATCAAAATAGCTGCTAATTCTGCTAAAATTAAATGTTTAGAACATGTTGATTACTGTCTTAAATAAATAAATAGTCTAGTGGGTTCAGTTCTGCTCAAATCTGCGCGCGCAATAAGCGTCTGTGCGCTTGCGCGTCTGGTGGGTTCCACCGTTAGTCTCCGCGAGCGCATAGTTTGAACGCCCAGCATCAGCGCGCTGCCAATCTGACAGTTGAAGTCAAGAAGTTCGTTGGCCGGATTGATAACGACGCTAAGGTAAGTACGTTAACGTTATGTTTAACGTTAGGCGTAATGTCGTTAGCTAATGTTAACGTTATTTCTGAGATAATGTAACATTTAGTTAATAATAAGTTGAAAATGTTGCTACGCTAACGTGTTAGCTAGCTAGCTATCGTTAGCTAGCTAGCTAACGTTACTAGCTCAACGTTGCTGCCCATGTATTAATTGTTCTGAAATTACTGTCCCTGTTACTGGCCTAGCTAAGTTAACGTTAGTCTAGCCTTTAAACTTTAGGTTTAGGGCGCATGATCATGCTGGCTAGCTAATTTAATTTCACCAAAGGAAACAAATGGACAAAAGGGGAAGATGGTGGCATTCACATAATTAGCTAGCTATACTGTCACCAGAATTTCAAATAAATAAATAATACATTTATACACTTTCTACACTTTCACTTTCTATTTTCTACACAGTGTACGTTAACCACCATGAGCTAATTTCTTCCCTGAGAGAGGAAAATGCAAGTCTCAGAAAGACAAATGAGCAACGCAGTTTGAAGCTGGAAGTTTTTAAAAGTAAGTATCTATAAAGTTGGCTTGCTGAAAGTTAAACCTGATGTATAGTAAGGCAAACGTTCACTAACAATCACAGACGTTTTTCTGTTAGTTTATGTTCACCATGAACATTCGCTAAAGTTAGCTAACGGAGAAGGTAGTGTGTGGCGAATGTAAGCTCCAAAACAGTCTTTTTAAATTGTGACATCTGTGGAATTCTCTGCTTTCTTAATTAATTGAATGGAATGTTCAGTTTATATTATTCAACTACCACTGTTAAAAGTGAACATGCTTCACCGTGGACATTTGCCTTGTTGAACGCATTTCTACTGTGATCTTTATTATTTCTTCTTTGTCATCTTAATTATTTAACATGAATTCATTGTACAGCCTCAATCATTGGCTGTTTTCCAAAATGCACGCTCAGCCTCCCAGACTAAAAAACAAAAACAAAAAAAGAAAAATCTAAAAAGTATTAAGATAGTTTAAGAAAAGGAAATGATAGTTAAAAGCAACATGCCACTTATTTTGCCTAATTTCACCTATCCTAGTCCTTTTTAGATCAGTGCTGATGATGAAGAGGACACGGGGAGAGGAAGTTATTTAGAATGGGGCCCTGGAGTTTGGCATCGGGGAGGATGGGAGCCTGTATTTTGAAAAATAGCTTATATCTTCAACCATATCTAAATAAGGTTTCCACAGGTTTATCAATATTCTAAGTATTTGTTTTTAAAGAAAAACATTTTCCCCATATATTTTACAGTGCTACCAGAAATTGTGAGAAAACTGGAGGGGTTTGTACATTCCCCTCACTCCTCCTCTCGCTCCTCTCCATCTCATCCCTCTCCGCCCTCTCCGACTCACTCCCAAGCAAGAAAGGACAGCTCTGTGCCCATCCCTGCTGAGGGTCAGGGGACCACAGGTCCACATGGTGTAAGTATTCAACTAAACTTTAGAATAGAGCAATTCCATGGTAAAGTGGTCCTACCTAATATTGACAAATAAAGTTTCTCATATTTTAAAGCTATTTCACACATAAATGTATATTTTGATATTCTGATGACCAGAGTGGGGTATGTTGTACCAGCACTGTAAACAATATTACTTTACTTTACTGAGACAGTCAACATACAAAATAAAAATAATTTAACCATATTGGGTTATTGTGAAAATGTGTCCGTTCATATCATTCTATCAAAATAAACTGTGATTGGACTGTCTTTGTCTGTTTGGCACTAATAGGTGATACTTATGTTTCTTGTATTTTTCTTGTATTTTCAGTTTATCTCAAAGGAATTGTTGTGCCTTTGTGCAAAGCACAATGCACAAAAATTTATCAATGACCTGCTCCACGGCCTGTACACACGGGAGTACATGGCAGAACATTCACTGACTGGAGCCAAGTCATCAGTGGGAAAGGACCAGCCCAAACCACCTATCCCACGGAAGGAACTGGAACTCATCACAAGTAGGTTATGTAAAAAAAACATTCAAATCTGAGTTGATGCATTGATATTCAGTGTTTCCCCTATGGGGGGGGGGTGCTGTTTTGGGGAGTTTTGGGTGCTGTTTTACCCACTAATGTATGGTAGGGGAAACACTGGATATATGGTACACCATCACCTCGATTACTTGCGTCTGTTGGGGTCCATCAAAAATGTGCGAGTTAACGAGGTGAGTGACTCATGGAAAATAAATGAATTACCGCAAATTAAAGGCTGAGCAATAAAAACATCATTCAAAACTCAATTTTAAAGAAGTATGGAATGCAGCACATGCTGTGTTTTGTGAAAGTAACAAAAATTAAATGATAAAAACAGAGTTGATAAATGATGAAAAGAGAGTTGATTAATGACAAAAACAGAGTTGATAAATGATGAAAAGAGAGTTGATAAAAGTACCATTGATTTAATAAATGTGTTAATGGTTTGATTAAAACACACTTGATTTGATAAAACTGGCTTGATTATTATCGTTCATCACAGCTTGTTTGCCATTTATCGTTTAACATGTGCACTTGCTGTGATGAACGATAATAATCAAGCCAGTTTTATCAAATCAAGTGTGTTTTAATTCAAATTAAAATATGTTTTTTTTTATCATTTAATTTTCTTACTTTCACCCTTCATAGTGTTTCATTGCAAATTATGTATTTTAAACCAAATTGACAGAATTAATGGCACATTGTTAAATTTTTCTCTCAACCCGACTTGATCTACTGCGTCAAATAAAAGTCCTCATTTTGTCTTGTTGTTTTTCTGTCTTTCTTTCTTAGAAGCTGCCAAGGAACACTTCCCGAGCCTGACAGATGGGAACATCAGAGCACTAATTCGGCAGAAATTAAATAACGCCAGCAAAATAAAAAACTAATTAAAGCTAATTAAATTTTTATTTCACTTGTAAAATTTAAAATAAACAATTTATTAGAAAAATAAATGCATTCCTATGTTTTTCTTAATTATTACAACAAATATGTAAATGTTATTTTAATTGATATTTTTAGTTCGCACTTAAAATGCTTACTATTGTAAAAACTACAGCAAGTATAATATTTTAGTATTTTGTAGTGTGGTATACTATAGTAATAACAGTAAAAACTGTAGTAAACAATGTATAGTAAATATATAGTAAATACTATAGTAAACAGTCCAACATATTGTACTGTGGTATACTATAGTAATAACAGAGTAAAAACTATAGTAAACAATTACTATAGAAAATAGTGGAAAATATAAATACTATAGTAAATACTATAGTAAACATTCCAACATATACTGTAGTATACTACAGTAATAACAGAGTAAAAACTAATGAACTATATAAAACATTCCAACATATTGTACTATAGTATGCTATAGTGTTTCTGCAAAATACTATAGTATTACCGGTAATACTATAGTATCGTAATACTATAGTATACTATAGTGCTTCTGCGGAATACTATAGTATTACCGGTAATACTATAGTATCGTAATACTATAGTATACTATAGTGTTTTTGCGGAATACTATAGTATCAGTATACTATAGTATTACCGGTAATACTATAGTATACTATAGTATTACGATACTATAGTATATACTATAGTATACGATACTATAGTATATACTATAGTATCGTAATACTATAGTATACTATAGTATTACCGGTAATACTATAGTATTCTGATACTATAGTATTCCGCAAAAACACTATAGTATACTATAGTATTACGATACTATAGTATTACCGGTAATACTATAGTATTCCGCAGAAGCACTATAGTATACTATAGTATTACGATACGATATCCACCTTGACTGATATCCTCACCTAGGAATATCAGTTCCCTGTTCCCTGTGTTTTCCTGTCTGTTTATTATAGTTTATAATAGTATTTGGAATGGTTTATAATAGCAGTTTATAATGGTATTTGGAATGATTTATAATAGTATAGTTTATAATAGTATTTGGAATGGTTTATAATAGCATAGTTTATAATAGTATTTGGAATGGTTTATAATAGTATAGTTTATAATAGTATTTGGAATGAAAGTGTGGTGTTGCTGATTTGCCCACAGCTTACTGTGAACTACAGTCAACGTTCATTGCTAAGGATAGCTGCTACATTATGCAAAGGATGTGCCTTGCCTTGTCTGTTCTGTAATGATGATGATGTCTCTGTACGCACTTACTGTACGTCGCTTTGGATAAAAGCGTCTGCTAAATAAATGTAATGTAATGTATATACTATAGTATCGTAATACTATAGTATACTATAGTATTACCGGTAATACTATAGTATCGTAATACTATAGTATACTATAGTATTACCGGTAATACTATAGTATTCTGATACTATAGTATTCCGCAAAAACACTATAGTATACTATAGTATTACGATACTATAGTATTACCGGTAATACTATAGTATTCCGCAGAAGCACTATAGTATACTATAGTATTACGATACTATAGTATATACTATAGTATACGATACTATAGTATATACTATAGTATCGTAATACTATAGTATACTATAGTATTACCGGTAATACTATAGTATCGTAATACTATAGTATACTATAGTATTCTGATACTATAGTATTCCGCAAAAACACTATAGTATACTATAGTATAGTAATACTATAGTTTTTACTATAGTATTTTACTATAGTATACTATAGTATTTTTTCATATGGGCCTCTACAATGCTGTCCTCAAGTCGCTCCGTCCTTTCCTCACCCTCTAAACCATTGCCCTTTGTCTGGACAGAGTGAGCGGAGAACAGAGCCTGATATTTTACTCACAAACTGACTGGTGCCTCTTTATATGTGTACAGTAGTATCTCGGACATTGATCCAAGATACCAGTGAGTGACAGGGCCATGTTAAAGAACACCCTTCACTCTTTTTGTAAAGACCCGGATCTTCTCTGAAAATATTTTGTAAAAGTGAGCTAATCAGAAATTTTATTTTCACAATCATTAATGTTGAGCCTGGAAGGCAGGTCAGTGGTTTCAAGGTGTTTTTATGGTTGTGTCCAGTTTTCACTAAGCTTGATAAGATGTATTTAAATGTTAGCTGGAAGCAAGAAATCACCTAATTTGTCTATATTATTAAATTATTGAGTATATTTGTCTCCTGACTCATTTTACTATTCCTCTATGGAAAAATGAGTCAGGAGAAATAACCCTTAAAGTGATCTATCCATATCTACTGCAGAGTGATGGTTTGAGGCTAGTTTGATACCTCAGACCCTTGATGACTTACAGCCATTTAACCAACTATGTGTTCCATACTATTCCCATGTAATTTACAGCTTAATCTAGTCCCACTCCCCAATTCCCATAGAGATCCATTCAAACGCAGAGAAGTTATAGTATCACTTGTAAGAGTACCTGAAAATAATATATCAAGAGTCTTTTGATGTTGAGTCACAGACATCAGGAAGTCATGGCATGCAAAGGATATGCAACCACATATTAAATATGATGACTATTTAAGTTTATGTTAATTTGTCCAATTACTTTTGGTCCCCTAAATTGGGGGGGGGGGGGGGTGTCACTATGTATACAAATTGCTACAATTGCTACACGGTTCACTGGATATGGATGTGCACACCCTCAAATTAAAGCTGAAAGTCTGCACTTTAATCTCATAGTCACTGTTCCATTTGAAATCCAATGTGCTGGAGTACAGAGCCAAAACAACAAATGGTGTCACTGTCCAAATAATTATGGACTGCACTGTAAATACAAACATATACTTTAGTCATTTCCTTTCATCTAAGATGACAAATTAGATATACCTATTGTGAAACTATTACCAGAACCAGGGGACTGGTAATAGAGGGGAGATATATTCCTGCTTGTTGGCTCCATCCCCTGGCAGACAGGGGCCACTGCAGGTAGCCAATGATAGGACACCACACCTGAACTGCATCAGCTAATGAAATCGGAGCATATAAGCTGCACCTGCGCTGAAGGTAGTTGCGAACCCAGTTTGGTACAAGATAAATATTGCTACTTCACTGACCATAGAGAACACGGGTGGGAAATGGATCCTTGAGAAAGCTAATTGGGAGAAATTTATGGAAGAAAGTGATAGATATTTAAGACCAGGTTAATGATGGAATGAACACAGAAACACTTGACAGCAAAATAAAGCAAGGCATAATATCGGCTGCATTACAATCCATTCCTAAAAGTAAAGGCAGTACAAGGAAGAAAGTAGTACCATGGTGGGATGATAAGTGTAAGGAAGCAGTGAGAAAGAGAAATAAGGCATATAAACTGGTCAAAAGAACGCATAATTTTCAACATTTGATTCAGTACACGCAGGCCCAGGCAGTAGTAAGGAGGACAATAAGACAGACAAAAAGGACACATTGGAGAAAGTACTGTGATACAATCGGAAATACAACTCAGGTAGGAGAGGTATGGGGGATGATAAAAAAAGATTGGAGGGGACAGGAGGGAGTGGAGTTACCCGGTTCTGACCGATGGAAATGAGACTGCAGTAACAAATAAGGAAAAGGCAGATATGGTGCATAGCTCCAATAATTTGTCTGAAGAAGGAAGAAGAGGTAGAGAGAAAACTAAATCTGAAAACATGGAGGCTTTATGTAGAAAAGATAGTAGTGATGGTGGGCAAAATGTTCCTTTCAGTATGGGAGAATTAAAAAGGGCACTAGATAAAACAAGAAAGACTGCACCTGGTAAAGATTAAATGTGTTATAGCATGTTAAAACATCTAAGTGTAGGAAGTGTAGGAGAAATGATTGTTACTGTATAACAAAGTGTGGGAAGAGGGAAGAATGCCAGGGAGCTGGAAGGAGGCAATAATTATTCCAATAAGGAAACCTGGAAAAGATGCCTATAGACCAATTGCCTTGACATCACACATTTGTAAATTAATGGAACGTATGATAAATGAGAGGTTAATGTACTTCTTGGAAAAAAGAGGTATGATGGCTACATGGGTGCAGTGTTTTTTGATGTTGAGAAAGCTTATGATATGTTATGGAAAGGGGCTTCTAATCAAACTGCACTTAATGGGAGTCGGAGGGAAAATGTTAAGTTGGGTCACAGACTTTTTAGATGGAAGAACTATTCAGGTGAAGATAGGGTCAGAGTTATCAAGCCAATATATTGTAGAAAACGGGACACCTCAGGGGAGTGTAGTAAGTCCAACTTTATTTTCCATTATGATAAATTATATATTTATAAATATTCCAATGGATATGGGGAGATCATTGTTTGCAGATGACGGGGCTTTGTGGAAAAGAGGGAGAAATGTTGAACACATAGTTAAGAAAGTGTAAGATGGAATTAATCAAGTTGAAAAGTGGGAAACAAAATGGGGAGTAAAATTTTCTACATACAAAGCTATGTTCTTTACAAGAAAGAAACTCAGGGAAGGTAATTTGAAACTGTATGGAAAGAGTTTTCATTTTTGTAAATGTAAAAAAGTGATAAATGTCATGAGGTGTCTTGCAGGATTGGAGTGGGGGGCTGATATTGCATCTCAGGGGTGGTCAAGGACGTCACTAGGCTATCCGTTTCTGGATTTCATACTTTTTACTTGGCTATAATTAGCCCCGCCATTTATGCCATCTCATTTTAGCAAAAATTGTTGATAAACCTCTGAATTACAATTTAGGACATGAAAGCATAGCCTACTTGAGCTACATAGAAAAAAATTTTTTTCTAATCTACGAGTGAACCAGCGTGGGAACCTGTGCATCAGTCTTTCAGGCACGGAGGTGCCCACCCATAATTAATTATGTCTTCTATCTCCATTTCGCATGCGATTTTACCGCTTTCTGTGGGGCTTTACCTTTACCTGGGAATTAGGTATAGCCAACCGCTGTTCTCTAGCCATAGTTTGCAAATTAGTTGGTTAGCTAAGCTAGGGTGCGTCCCAATACTAGAAAAATGCACCCTCCCTTCCTCCACTACCACCTCCTCTACTCCGTGCCCCTGAAATGGATTTTTGTGTTTTAATCTAACGTCGCTGATTACATCTTAATTACATATTAATGGTTACATATTAATTAATGTCTCGACGCAAACCGCAATGTCAGGTACATTGTATACTGTACATTCAAATACTTGTACTCGAAACGTTCAGACAGTTTTGCATACTTCCGGGTAGGAGAGGAGTGGTACTGGGGGAGTGGAGGAAGGTAGGTGGGGAGTGAAGAATATTGGGACGCACCCCCTAGTTTCTGTGAATGCACGGGTGGAACCTTAGTGGAAGCTTTCATATGCTTGCAGTTGATTGGAAAAACCTGTGAACTTTTAATTTGGAAACGTTGTTTCTGAGACTTCCGGTTTTTAATTGTGGCTTCCTGGTCTAGGTTTGCATTTCTCTCTCCAAATTAGCGAGAGAATTTGAAATTGTGGTTACAGTTCTATTTTGGTGCCAACCATACTGAAAAAACGCACGTATATAGAGAATAGAGCGCACACTCCTATAATGATTTCCGCACGTACAGATAAAACAATTACGTACACGAATCAGGTTTTACATTTACACTTCAATCAATTTTAGTTACAAATGTAGATTTTACATTTTCAATTTGACTTACATTTGCGAATCTCAATTTTTGTTTACGAAATGTTTTGGCAGCTATCTAACGTCCCTAACTGTCAGTAAGGGACGTGGGTGTGCCGTATTAACTGGCTATCTAAGTTGGCAAAAAAAGCAGTCAAAAAAGGAAGTGTTGAAATCAATATTAAATGATCAAAATCAGAGGGAAAGGGCATTGTGTGGGATAATATCAATAATGAATGGCAACAGCACTGGGATCAGGAGATAAGGCGGAGACATTTACATTCGATTCAAAATAGAGTAAGCAGTGTAAGAAACAGGGGAGGAAAGATCCAAAATTTATCCTTTCTTCCTGTCGTTCCCTTCCCTTAACAAGATTAAGCCCCTGCTTTCGGATTTAAAATTTATACTTCCTTCCTGTCGTTCCCTTTCCTTGTTTCAAGGGGGGAATCCCCAAATTGCCAGGATGAAATATGGCAGCCACACCAAGTGTGATTCAGATCCAATTTAAGAAAAGGGAGGGAGTAATTATATTCCCTCGCTCCCTCGTTTATCCTCCCTTCCACCAAGGGTATAAAATGCAAGCTTCCAGCAAGAAGGGAATCCCACAATGCAATGGTCCACATGGAAAAAGTGGGCGGTCACCACAGAACTATGTGGCGGTCACATTTCAACTCTATGGTGTTGCACTTCCGAAATATTCCAAGGGCGGTTTGGTTCCGTTTTTATTTGTTTCTTGTCAACCCTCCCCTGCAGAGCACCTTTTAAGGTTGCTTGCTGCACGTAGCAAATTGCGTCACAAGATAGCTCCCTCGAGGGAAGACAGCAAGGGAAGGGAGCGTGTTAAATTGGATTCGAATGCAGGTCCAGTCTGGGAAAAAAAGCATGGAGGGAGCCAGGAATTTGTGAGTTGCAACAAAAAGTTGCAACAAATGTCCCACCAGGGACATCAGCCCATCCACACTCCTGGGGTTGGCTAGACTGGCTGTTTTCTTCATTTTAAAGGGAAGGGCTCTCAGGCTCTCAGTCCATCACGACCCGTTCCATCATGGCCGGTCCCTCCATCTCTGGTGCCAGCCAGGCTTTGGTGACACTGATCAAGTCATGCATCTGTGCACGAGGGGAAGCCTGGGGGTCAAAAGTCCAGTCATGGAATCTCTGGGCTTGGGATTGGAGTCCAAAGCCATAGTGACTTAGGATTTATTTCTTTAACAGCTTGTAATCAAGGGCTTGTTCCCTGGTGAGGTCATGATAGGTCCGTTGAGCTTTCCCAATCAGAAAAGGAGCCAGTATTCCCGCCCAGGTTTCTCCAGACGTTGGCCACCTTGCCTGGCGTTGTCCACGGAGGGATGAATCCATGCCTACCGAGCCTTCCACTGATGGGGAAGGGCCTGTCATTTACTAACCTCCTGCTGGGCACATGAAGGTTGGCTCCGATGTTAGCTGTAAAGGTGAATGGTGAAGACACTGAAGCGTTCCCGGATTCAGGAAGCTCCGTGACTCTGGTGATACCCCACTTAATAAAGGAGACAGGAGAAGACCCCATATCCCGTGGGTATCTATCATGACCACTAGAGGGAGCTGCGAAATGTCGGTGGGGATTGTACCCCACTTACCTGTACCAGTCCTGATTGGGAGAGACTGCCAACTGTTCCAGCGGCTTATGGAGAAGATCCTCCGGCCTCATCAGAATTACGTGGCAGCTTACCTGGATGCCCTCATCATCCACAGTGACGACTGGGTGAGTCATCTGGCAAGATTGCAGGTGGTAGTAGGGGCACTGGGAGAAGCGGGCCTGACAGCGAACCCAAAGAAATATAGACTGGGGTTTGAAGAAGCGTAATATTTGGGGTACACTCTTGGCAGGGGAAATGTGAAACCCCAAGAGAAGAAGCTCCAGGCGATCCAGGACTGGCCTCGTCCAACCACCAAAAAGCAGGTGAGAACTTTTGTGGGGTTAACCAGCTATTACAGGCGCTTCACCACGCTTCACAATTTCAGCCCCCTCACAGACCTCAGCAAGAACAAAGAGCAAACCAGGGTGAAGTGGACAGAAGAGGGGGAAAGGACGTTTCAGGACCAAAAGATGGCCCTGTGCTCCAGTCCAGTGCTTATCACCCCTGACTTCACCAAGGATATGATTGTACAGACGGATGCCTCGGAGACAGGGGTGGGTGCTGTCCTCTCACAGGAACATGGAAATGAGGAACACCCAGTGCTACCTGTACGTAAACAGGAAGTTGTTGCCCAGGGAACAAAACTATTCCACTGTAGAAAAGGAATGTCTAGCCATAAAATGGGCCCTGGACACGTTGAAATATTATTTACCCTGGTCATTGATCATGCCCCTCTAGTGTGGATGTCCCGACGCAGGGAAACTAACCCAAGGGTCACTTGGTGGTTTTTAAACTTGCAACAATTTTCTTTCTCTGTGGTGCACAGGTCAGGGAAAGCTCATGGCAATTCCTCCTGAGGAACTTCCGGCGGCGGGAGTTTGGTAAGCTGGCCCCCCGATGGCAACCCCAGCCTTGCATCGCTGTCCAGCAGCTGCGTCCAGGGTCCCCTGTGTTTGAGATTCGGCCGGAGGGTGGCGGACTCGTGAGGACCATCCACCGGAACCACCTGCGACCGTGCCTGGTGGGAGGATGGGGGGAAGCACCAGTCCGACAGTCGGTGGTCCTCCGGGAAGAGGAGGAGTTAGAGCCATACTTTCCTATGTCACGAAGAAGACCAGAGCCGGTGCCTGCGGCCCTGGGTCCTGAGCCTGTGCATC
Source organism: Synaphobranchus kaupii (assembly GCA_029718625.1). Taxonomy (NCBI): domain Eukaryota; kingdom Metazoa; phylum Chordata; class Actinopteri; order Anguilliformes; family Synaphobranchidae; genus Synaphobranchus; species Synaphobranchus kaupii. The sequence continues at coordinate 40,955,699 of CM056378.1, forward strand.
ACACCCCCGTAGAGCAACCAGCGGAGGAGGTAGATATTGTGGTGCCCCCTGTTGAACCGGTAGGCCAGTCCCCTCGACGCTCCACCCATGAGACGAGGGGACGGCCCCCTCCCCGGTACATTGTGGAATGTTAGTTGGGACGACTAATGTTATAGGGGAGGGAAAAATGTTCACAGTCTTCCTCAGTGAGATTGAGAGTGCATGGGTCTTAGCGATGATTGATAAGATAATTGCAGAATTGGATTGAATGATTGTGTGAATTGATTGAATGATTGTGTGAATTGATTGAATGATTGTGTGAATTGATTGAATGATTGTGTGAATTGATTGAATGATTGGATGGATACTGGAGTGAATGGAAGATGGGTACTCATTGGGAAATTGGATGATTGTATGGGGAACGCGGGGGCTGGGTTTCCTGGGGCTACATAAGGAGCACACCTGGGGGAGACAGACAATGGGGCGAGCGTGAGAGGATTGATTGCCTCCAAGCTCCTATGTGTGTGGCGGTTATTCTTTTTTTCTTTTCTTTCAGTTGATTTGGTTTAGTTTTATTTCATTGTGTGAATGTGCAGTCAGTGTGTTGTGTACGGCGTCACTTACCTGCGGAACAGCAAATGGCGACAGGAGCGGGCGTGGTCCGGAGCTGTGAAGAAAAACAGAATACGTGCATCAGCAGCGCCCTACCTGGAGCAGACGGGCAACCGACGACGGTGGTGTACGAAGCTGGTCGGACGATCAGAGCCTGGTGACGAGCTGTTGCTGGGGGAATTTATTCCCCAATCAGTAAGGGACATGGGTGTGCCGTATTAACTGGCTGATGTGTGTGTGTGTGTGGGTCTGACACCGAACACCCTGCCAGAGTCGGTGTCCTGTGCCTATCCCATTGAATGTGACAAGGGCGGCTGGCCGTGGTGAAGTCTTGGTTCCCGTGATTCGCCCGAGGGGTGGACAGATTGAATTCTCGTTGGCGACCACCAAGGTGTTTGTGTGTGTCTTTTTCTTTTTTTGGGGGCCGGACGGCTGGGGTGTATTTCATTTAAGGTTTCTTTTTTTTTTTCTTCTTAATTTGTGGTAGTCTTCCCAGAGCTGCAGTGTGGGCAGGACTCCACAACATTATTTCCTTTGTTGTGTTTGATGTTATGTGTTTGTGACGTGGAATGTTAGGTTTTGTTCTGTTAAATGAATGTGTGAGAGTACTGCCGTGTCCCGCGGTAGGCCATTTAAAAGGTGGTCACGAGTGTGTGTGCGTGTGCCCTTTGCGTTCCCGTTGTCACAAAGTCTGAACAGCACAGTGTGTGGGGATTGAGTGGCACGCTTACCTGTGGAGGGCTCGGCTGCGTCCGGCAGGAACGTGGAGATCGAGTGGAGGGGGTAAAGGGACCCACAGACAGGCATTGCTCCGTCAGGTCGTGTGTGTTGTGTGTCCTAGGTTTTATGAATTGTTCCATAATAAATAAATCTACTTTTTGCCTTTTACATCTGCCTTGTGTATTGTTTGGAGAGTGGTGGATTCTGAGTACAAAACTTGTATTTCAAACCGTGACACTTATGTTTCAGTTTGAATGGCGGCGTCCTCAGTAGGATGCGATCGAGGGAGATGGTCAGAGGGAGGCGAAATAAATATTGAGTGCTGTAAATATTGAGAGTAGTAGGAAAGTCGAGTGGAAAGAAAGTAATGCTGAATAATTGGCAAGCGGTTCAGATGATGAACATGGGAATGGAACTGGAATGGAATGAAATAAAAAAAACTAGGAAGAAAAATATGGAATCAAGTAGAAGTGAATCGGACAGAGATGAACTGAAAAAGGCAGAAGAAGTAAAGGAATGGAAAGTGATGATAATATTTAATGAGCAACATGAATGAAACAAACTTAATCCAATTAATCTTACTAAGGCAATCAGAAAGGAAATGGGAGAAATAAAATATGCCAGATTTGTGAGTAAAGGAAAGTTTTTGCTTGTTGTAGGTAACTCAACATGAGAAAATATTGAAAATTAAATCGCTAAATGAGGTTAGCGTTAAATGTTACGACCCTGGTAGTAATGAAAGGAGCAGAGGGGTTATTAGTGGTGTAAGAGGGGGCGTGACGTATGAGGTTCGAAGAGGCCACACGCAGCAAAGGAATTCTATAAGCTCTTATGAGTCACTGAGACGGAGAGACCCCGTATTTAAGGAATTTTAACTGACAACGCAAATAACCTAGTTCCCACTCTCGACTGGAGGGAAAAAGGGGCGTAACAGAAATCAACCCGTATAACCGGGCAAACGGAACACGAGAGCAAAGAATCTCGAGCTCGGTAACCACAATGAGCTAATGATGAGATGCTAACGTGAAGAGAAGGAGCTGCCTCGGAGGTAACACAAACAAAGGAACATAAATTAGAGCTAAGCAAAGGGAGAAGGCGACAAGTGAAAAAAATAACTCCCTAGCTGTAATCGGAGCAAACTGCTTGCTGCAGGAATAAAGCAGTTTCCGAGTCCTGACCTCTACCGGCAGTGTGCCAAACGCAAGACATGCGAAAAATAAAGGCCCTGCATCTCAATAAGGGGGAACGTACGAGAAGGTGAAAGGAACAGAGATCTAACGTTCCATGGCTACTTTCATAGGCTCGCAGTCACACGCAAACATGTCAACAAAATCGCCCGGTCTCCCTGTAAGGAGAAAGGTACCAGAAGGCAAACAGAACTGCAGTTCTGAACAAAATTGCCTGGTCTCCCTGTAAGGAGAAACGTACCAGAAGGCGAACAGTCCTACTGTTCTGGACATTTGCCGGCTCAGTGACTAACGCAAGCCTTGTAAAAATAAACGCCCTGCCTCTCAGTAAGGATAAACGCCCTGCCTCTCAGTAAGAAATATGACTATATAAATATAACCACAAACAAACAAAGACTCCTCTCGCTTTCAAGGAAGAAAGCAGACAGAGAGAGGATCGAGAGACAGAAAAGGCAACAGGACTAGGCAAAGAAAGAAAAGGAAAGACCAGGAAGCGGCGACAGAAAAGAGCCAAGGAAGAAGAGTCCTAATAGCTACATGCACAAAGGCAAGTCCCGCATTACTCCAATAAAACCCATTGGAGCAAAGAGGTCTCCTACAGAGCCTAGACCTAAGCCATACCGGCTCTGCAAACAAAGGCAAAAAAAATCAGGCAACCACGCACAGGTGTGGACGCTGATGGGAGAACTCCGCGAAAAAGACGAGGCGGAGCAAAACTCCACTAAAAGAGCAGCGCCCTCACGTGGCGACCGAAGGAAACGACCGCAAGGGAAGAAAACGTCAAAAACCATGACAGGACCGCCCTTCAAAGGGGCGACCCAGGCGATCCCTCAGGTAAACCACTAGTTAATTCAATATATACCAAACTTTTTTTACATTTTTTTATTTTTATATAAAGGGTAAGGGGGGGGGTGGGGCTAACCGGTGCCTGGCTACAAGCACCCTGGAGCAAAATACACAGCACCCTAGTTCCTGGCTACCTACCCAAAACCTTACTAATGCCTATCTGTCTTCATGAGGTGTGCCGGGCACAAGGCCACTTTAAATGCTTAACTCAAGGACATTTGGCCTACAAGTCTGAGACCAAAAGCCTTGAAATGCGTACCCCCGACAGGGACAAACTCCCCACCCAGGATTACCTCAAAAATAAAAAAGGCAAAATAATAATGTAGTGGACCGAAGGGAAACCAAACAAGTGAATAACTGGCCCACTCGGCGCCTACCTACCAGGGTAGCTGAAAACAAAAAACACCAAGGGACACTCACTAGGCTATAACCCAAGACACAAACCTTAACAGTTAGCCACAAGAACCAATCTCAGTGAAAACCCTTAGAAAGCCGCTGGCCCCTGTAATGGCTTCTGTATTCTGTAAGAGGCGGCGTGACGTGTGAGGTTCGAAGAGACTCGTGTGGCGACCGAGGGAAACGACCGCAAGGGAAGAAAATGTCAAAAACCATGACAAGTGGTGTACCTATGTCAATAAGTGTAGATGAAATAAAGAGAGAGATAAGAGGGGGGAAAAGTAACAGAGATTAAAAGATTATTAAAGACGAAACTATAGGACAAGTAACAGAAACCATGCCTATTCTAATTCACTTTGAGGGACCTTTGCCACAGAAAGTCATGATAGGTTTTCTAAGCTATTCTGTGCGTGAGTACATACCACCGTCATTAAGATGTTCTAAATGTCAGAGAATCGGCCATGTAGCAAGCCAATGTAAAGGGAAACTAAGAAGTGCCAAATGTGCAGGAGAGCATGAGTATGGGGCTTGTGCAGCGGGTGCAAAATTAAAATGTTGTAACTGCGGAGGAGAACACAGTGCCACGTATTTTGGATGTGAGGTGCAAAGAAAGGTGAGAGGTTCAGCGGTATAAAATCTTAAATGAAGTACGCTGAATCATACGCTGAAGCCACAAGAAAGGTATCGGATGGAGTGCAGGGGAGGGAAATTAAACAAGACGCAAATTCATCAATTAGGATAGAAAGCCTCTCAGAATTCCCCAGATTACCGCAGGTACCAAGTCAAAATTACCCTAAGTGTTCACATACAGTTGAAGTCTGAAGTTTACATACACTTAGGTCTAAGTCATTAAAACTAATTTTTAACCACTCCACAGATTTTATGTTAGCAAAATCGAGCATAGCGTTAGTTCAGGCAGGTCACGAGAGTGAAACCTGGCATAGGTATTCAGCTGACAGCTCAGCTGAGTAGTGTCGCTACTTGAATGGATTGATTGGTGAATCAAGGCGGTCTATTTAACCGCCTCGCCCTAACATGGTGGATCCTCTGATGCACGCCCGCTGCAAACAAAAACATCTTCTGCGCCGCATATCCTGCATGTTCTACTACACGCTGCGGGGAAAAAATAATTGGAATCCTGCAATATCTACGTAAAAGCTAAGTGATGTCAAGCTCTGTGTTCTAAAGTTTCATGGTCCGATAGACAAAAGAAAAGGGCGATATATTCAAATAACATTTGTTTATTCGAAACGTGCTTCCCTTGCATGCATGACTGCACACTGTCAGTGAAAACAAATGGGATTCCTGAAATTGTTGCTAAAGCTAAGTGACTGCAAGTTCGTTTAAGCTTATGGTCTGCTATGGAAACGGCGACGTATTTAATAACATTCTGCTGTTTTAAACGTGCTTCCTTCGACATGCATGGCGCATACTGCACACTGCCGGTGAAAAAAAAACAAAAAACTGGATTCCTGAAATTGTTGCTAAAGCTAAGCGACTGCAAGTTTCATTAAGTTAAGGTCCGCTATAGAAACTGACAATGTATTTAATAACATTCTGCTGTTTTAAACGTGCTTCCTTCTACATGTATGGCGCATACTGCGCACTGCCGGTGAAAAAATAACTGGATTCCTGAAATTGTTGCTAAAGCTAAGCGACTGCAAGTTTCGTTTATCAAAAAATGTTCAACTACGCAGTGTTTATTGTGCAATTTATTTCAAGACATAAAAAATGCCCTACTTTCAATACACATATGTAATAGCGTCTTACTGTTTTTTATATTTATTTAAATAGTTTTTATAACATATAAAATCCAAAATAATGTTATTCTGGTAATTAGAAGGTAGAGTAAGATTCCTTTGAACAATTTAAGTGATAGATGTGCACAAACACCAATCATAGGACAAAATATCGCTAACTTTGGCCGATTTTCAAAAACCGGAAATGCTACTGAATTAAGAGCCGGCTCTTGTTGGTGAGCTGAGCAAATGATCTGACTCACTGAAAAGAGCCGGCATGCCCATCACTAAACGGCATCTCGTTTTTCATAACGATTACGTCGAAACATCAGCTACTTTAAAATTCTTTACCGACGCAGCACTTTCTATTCCTTTTGGGGGTTTTATAATAATCAGTGGCTTGCAGAAACATGGCCTAAAGAGCTGCAAACTCTGCCTCGCAATATTCAATTTATAGCTTTGCTCGAACTATACCGGATCGTCGTTGCTCGCATCCTATGGGGAAACAGCTGGCCAAGGAAACAATTTTGGCATATCGCGACAACCAAGCCACCGTCAACATCATTAACAAAGGACGCTCATCTGTACTTTTCATCAATAAATTGTTGTGATAATGACACTTAAAAGTGCCATATACATACAACTGATTGAATGGAATCCGTAAAAAAACATTCTCAGTGCTGCCGGTTCTGTTCTAAGTGCAACCCTATTGGGGGGTTGTTGCTGCTGCCCTCGCCGCCATACCCATGCTTGCTCGCGTGGATGGGCGGGAGGGCTTAGTGAACAGAACCATACCGCCAAACCTAAAATGTATTGTTTTTATAATGTCAATAAAGTTTTACTTGACGTTGCAATGCGTTCCCTGGATGTCGAAATGTTGAGTTCCCTTCAAGTCCTCAGAACATTCCTAAAACATGATTGTGGAACTTCCCCTTCACATTCCACGAATATTTTCAGGAACATTCTATGTAACATAAGTGGAATATTCTAGGAATGTTTGTCAAAACGTTCCCTTTGGGTTTCTCTAATGCTTGGATTTAACGTTCCCTTACTGTGAGACCGGAGTACATTGCTAACATTCCCCATACATTCTTGCCACGTCATTACAAAATGTTATTTTATGAACATTCTGGGGTGTATAGGGGAATGTTACTCCAAGATAACAGAAGAACATTCCAGGAACATCCCATAAATGTCACAAATGTTGCAATGCGTTCCCTGGATGTCATAATGTTGAGTTCCTTTCAAGTCCGCAGAACATTCCTAAAACATGATTGTCGAACTTCCCCTTCACATTCCACGAACATGACAGGAATATTCTATGGAACATAAGTGGAAAATTCTAGGAATGTTAGTCAAAACGTTCCGTTTGGGTTTCTCTAACGCTTGGACTTAATGTTCCCTTACTGTGAGACTGGAGTACATTGGTAACATTCCCCATACATTCTTGCCACGTCATTACAAAATGTTATTTTGCGAATATTCTGAGGTGTATATATAGGGGAATGTTACTCCAAGATAACAAAAGGACATTCCAGGAACATCCCATGAAAGTCACAAACGTTGCAATGTGTTACTTGGATGTCATAATGTTGAGTTCCTCTCAAGTCCTCAGAACATTCCTACAACTTGATAGTGTAACTATTATTAGATCTTAGGCCTGTTCTTCTGCTGCCGAGTAGATGGTGATAAGTAGTCCCATTTAAATATATTTTTGTGGCATTTTGGCTTTATTGGACAGTAATCGATGAGAGACTAGAAAATCAGAGGGAAAGAGAGAATGGCCTTTGAGGTTTATCTTGAGCCGGATTTGAACCCATGTTGTGGAAATCCAGAATTGCTGATGACATGCGATTTACCCGGTTGAGCTACTAGAGGACTTTGTCTTTCCCAGCGAGCAATTTTCAGGCTAAAAGCCCTAAGTTTAATGAATAATATCACAAACGAGCATGGACAGGCAAGTTCTTGACTCTCATGTACAAGTCCACACACATGCGCATAGCAGAAATTCGTGCAACATTATTTTTGGGGAAAGACTCTGTCTGCCTAGGATAGAAACTTGTGCCATGTTGTTAGCCCAAGCTTCTTGTCGCAACAAATTGGCTAAATGTTTTGCCATTTTAAGTGATACACTTCATGCGGTGAAATTGCATCTACGGTTCAGCCGGATTTCGCTTGCAAAAGCAATGACATTTTGAGAAATGCATCGACATTAATCCATATGGTTTGTCTTTGAATTTACAACTGAATCACATATGAAAATTGTAACATAAAATGTGTACATTTATATTGTAGATTTTAGCCAGTCTAAAAATGGCCAAATGAGAGCTTGGATGGTATTCCATATTTCACCACCATTGTAGTTCCGCCGACTTTTCAACACAAAAATGCTAACTGGGTAACAGAAAAAAACAATGGTTATTTCGTCTTCAAATGCCTATTTTGTAATCATATAACCTCAAAATCACACTTGGATTTTTTTCTCGGACGGTCAGGCTAAACAAGCTGTTATTGGCGTGTGTCAAAATATATATTAATTATTTTACGTCTCTTTTATTTATTTCAATGGGTAGCCTATTTATATCCACTGGCATGTATTTCAAGGCGTAGACCTATTTATTTCAAGTCGTAGACCCAGTGGCGTCATTTCAGCAAATATTAGGGTGTGGCAAGATGGGGGTTTAAACCCTTTTAAATAGTGGAGAAAATAGTGTTTTTGGTGACTACTAAAGAAAGATTGTTCCAAAATATATCTACCACTACTCCACTGTACTCTACCACTCATTCACAGATATTTTTTATACAGAGTCACCCATCTTATAAGTAAGTATCAACATTGTGTAGCCTCAATGCTAGCGGAACTGATCTGAAAATGAGATCATATCACAATGTATTCACAATAACCAGCAGACCGTGTAAGCAACATTGCAACCAAAAAAGCTAAACTACCTTGTTCATATATGATGTGATTTACTTTTCTCATTTTGCATAACATATAGAATAGAATCTGGCTGTCGATAGACTTTTTGAAGCAATGCCTTAATGTTCGCTTAAAGTACCGGAGCCAGGTTAAAAGTTTAAACGATCCAGTGACTCATTTGCGGTCTTTTCATTTATTTTAAGAGAGGATTTCACAACACAACCATCCAATCCAACGTTTAACCTGTCACAATGTAGCCTATCGTAGGCTACTACCAGGTTTGCAGAGGTGGAAATTCCAGGGGTCAGAAAGTAAAAGTCCTGCCGTGTTTCTTCCACCCATGAACTCACGATTTCACTAATTAGCCTAGTTAGCTCCAACCTCTTGGCTGAAGAATTGTGATAATTAGCAAATCCAGATGATTGCAACAAATGATTGGGGAGGACTTTCACTTTCTGAACCTGGATTTTCCACCTCGCAGGTTTGACCTATAGCCTACACAGCGTAGCGCTGGCTAGCTAGCTCCGTTTCTTTCATAAAACAAGAATACTTTATAACACTGCTCAGATTCTTCATCATTTCATACATTAAAACGTATGAGTGCCCTGAGAGCATAGTATCAAGCATAGACTGTTACCCATCCCTATGCTATGCTCCCCCTAGTGTTCATTAAGTGCTGCTGCACTAAACCTGTATGAGGCCCACCCTGCTTGCTTGACCATACCCCCTCATTTACATAGATAGTACAGTTCGAAAATGAAAATGAAAACGAAAATGAAAACGATAATGAAAACGAAAATGAAAAGATTTTAATTTTAATTTTAGTCTGAATAATCCTCCATTTTCATTTTCCATTTTCATTTTCGTTTTCATTTTCATTTTCGTTTTCATTTTCATTTTGGGTTGAATAATCCTCCATATAATGTTAGTTGTCAACGTTAACAAAGTATCCAATTAACCTTTCATTAGTTACCAGTAGTAGTAACAAATCTATTCTTAATGTATTTTATCCAAACAGGCTAATACCAAATAGACGACCTAACAAATAGCAGGCCAATAAAATTATCAAAACAGGGATTAAACTTAGTTAAGTATTTTTTTGTGTTCTTATATTGGCATTAAATAATGCAGCTGTTATTAATTGCTTGTAGATTCAAGCTACCATTAATTAATGATTTCTAAATATTACAGCATGAGCTAAACTGAACAATACAGTACTTTAATGGTTCATCATTTCAATAAGGGTAGAGAATTGACTCAACCTTGAGTAGGGTATAACTGGGCACCAAAATGGGAGAGAGAAAAAAAACAGGAAGCTGAGGCTAGAGGCAGGGAGGAACCACCACGGCGAGGCACGGCTGGTTAGGGTGGCGAAGTGATCTTTCACTCGCAAGGCAGATTTTTAATCTTTTAATCAGCCACTCTCAGGTGGAAGCGATTAGCTGGACCAGGGGTCGTAACAAACAGATTATATATATATAGCCAAAAGGAACAGAAGAGAATAAAAACAGTTAATAATGGGTGAGCAAACAGTTTTGGTCCAACAAACGCACAGTAAAGTAGTGGACAGCACTGCTATTGATAGCACAGTGAACTAGGAAATAGAGAAATGTGTGAGTGAAGACAATATCAAGTAAGCAAATAGTAGAAAACCTTGCCTTCTTGGAGCTTTATGTAGCCCACTCCTCCATGCAGGACTGTGAGCACAGCCCTGCATATTTTGGCTCAGAGTAGAACCCCTGGCAAATCCCTCTTCTTCCGTCACCAAAATATCCTACAAGTCGGACATAAAACAAAGGGATGCACAAAAATACTAGTGTCAATTCTTAATTAAAGGCTTTAAACTCAACTGGGACTGGTTACAGCCCATATCTGATGATTTTAAAACATACTGTAACTCTATTAATCTAATTCAGTTGATAAATTCGCCTACTCACCCTAATCTTAAACATCCAGAGAGATCTACACTAATTGATTTGATTTTGACTAATGTTCCTTATACATACTCTGCTACTGGTGTCTTCTGTAATGATTAAAGTGACCAGTGTGCTGTTGTTGCTATTAGAAATACTAAGATCCCTAAGACAAAACCATGCTTTGTTCAGAAGAGAAATCTGAAGCATTTTGTTGAGCAGGGTTTCTTACACAACTTGTTTTACTTTGAATGGAAAAGGATTGAGTTTATTCCTGATGTTGAGACTGCCTGGGCATTCTTTCATGATGGCTTTTTGCAAATTATGAATAAACATGCCCCCTTCTGTAGGTACAGGGTGAAAAGTAGGGATAACCCCTGGTTTTCCCCTGAGCTATCAGGTATATTTCATGAACGAATTCAGTCTGGGCTAAAGCTAGGAAATCAGGGTCTGATGCTGATTGGCTTCGTTTTAAGCAAATTACGAAAGAAATGCTCCTCTCTTATTAAGAAGGCCAAGTCAGAATTTTATTTATCTGTTACTACTGAAAATCTAAATGATCCTCAAAAGTTTTGGAAGGCTATTAAATCTATGTCTGGAAACTGTAAGTCTGCAGATTTACCATCATGTGTAATGAAAAACTCAGTTCCTGTATATGACAAATCTGAAATTTAATTGTTTTACTTACTCTGATTCCCTGACTGTTTGCTCATCTTGTGAGCCATCGTGAGCTTCTGATTTAAACGTTCCAGACACTTGGGTCTCTGTACTCCTAACCTTTCTAAAAAGGTCAGCATGTGTCTGAAACAAATGCCACTTTGCCACGGATTTGTGCAAACACGAATTCCTAGGCTTTGAACATGGGCAGTGCCAAGTATTCAATTTTCTGTCATAACACACCATGACTCTGCCAAGCCTAGAATAATAGGAAATCCGTGGTTCCCATACTGACACATACAGTTGTGACTTCCCATTGGATTGATCTTCTCCAAAAACCTCTTTGCTTAATGGGGCTCCCTCTGCCTCAGACCGATTTTTCGTGTCCTCGCTGAACCATTTAGTCTGGACCATTTCCCTTAAAATGTCTTAATTTAGAAGTACATCTGTCTCTGTGGAAATTGGACAGTAGGCCAAAGACTTCACATGGCAGCACTCAAAACCCATCAGCCCACTCCTTCTAGAGAATTCCGATGCACGTTTACATTTTTCCAGCTCGCAGCTTGTCTGATGCCTGTCTCCCCATGTGCACTTCTGGACATGAATTGCATGTCTAGGGCCTCTGAATGTTCTGGCTACAGCAAAAATGCCCCTTTTTCGGTCGATGCATACTTATGGAAGATGTGAGTGAGCAGTGATGTCTGGATTTGAAGATGAATGTTTTCGCTTTATGTGCGTTTTAAGGTTTTTTTTATTCAAACGCAAATTGCAAAAACAGCAGGTGGCTTGGGTTTGCCTTGATCGGAGCACCTTTAAAGTAGAAGAATGGCTGGGGGCTGCAGGGAGGTTGGTGGTTGTAGAGAAGCTTGGGTTTGCAGGACAGCTGGAAGTTGGAGACAAGGTTACTGTTGAGGGGCTTGGGGTTGCAGGCAGGTTGATGGTTGGAGGCAAGGTTACTGTAGAGGGGCTTGGGGTTGCCAGACGGCAGGAGGTTGGAGGCAAGGTTACTGTAGAGGGGCTTGGGGTTGCAGGCAGGTTGATGGTTGAAGAGAGACTGGGGGTTGTAGAAGGGCTGGTGACTGTAGGGGGGCTGGAGAGGCATTTATCAAGATGTGCAATGAAACCTTTCTTGGTGATAATTATTTTGGGGCAATAACAGCAGTGGTAGTGGCTGCTGCCCACACAGCTTAGACTGCACTTGTATATGGAATAGCCTTAAAAACAAAAACAAAATGTCACATATACATGAACAGAATACATATACATATCACATATACATGAAGAATGCATGAATATTAGAAGATAAATAAAATAAATTTAAATCAAATAGGCATTGGTTTGCATAGCACATTCACCTGCGCCATTTTTTATTTTTCTGAGTGACGTCCTCTGAGTGACGAGTTAGGCGTTCCCATAGAAGGGGCGTTCCCAAAGAAGAGGCGTTCCATCAAGTTAAGATCCATGTCAAGTCCAAAGGTTTTGAGCTGCGCAACACCAAAATTGGACTGAACCACCAGTTTCCCAAGGAGATCGTTGAAAGATGCAAGAAACTGTATCCAATCTTAAAAGATAATAAGTCGAAAGGTAAACAGGCATATATAGCGGTTGACAAACTCTACATTGATGGAGCGTTGTATCGCGATAAGGTTGTAACTCCTTGGCTGTATTAAATATGATATAGGCTAGGCCTAATTGATATGATAACGAGTGGTGCTATTGGATAGTGCCTACACATGATCATTGCATTGTTTTTGTTTGCTTATACCTTCATTTATCTTCCTAATAGTTTTTGTTGGTTTATCACTTTTGTTTTCTTTTTGTTCTTTTTCTATATAGCCTACTTTCGTTTAGCTTTTGTTCTGTAACTTTATGTTAGTTTGTGGTATGTTTAATGTTCCTTGTGCCCTATTCTTAGTCCTTTTTGGAAACGCTAAAGCTATCTTGAGAATGGCTATGGCTTTATGGACCCAGAGGTTAAGTGCTTTTTCTCTCTTAAATGAGAATGGAAAAACAAGTGACAGAGATTGGATAGATACAGAGATTTTGGAATGTATAATGATTATTTATCAAACCCATATACTTCCCTATGTATAATAACAGTATATCAATTGCAAGCTACAACTGCAATGGACTAGCTGATTCGGTTAAAAGGAGAGAAGTTTTGACTTGGCTTCAGGACAAAAAATCCTATGGCATCATATGTTTACAGGAGACACATTCTGTTTTAGAGGATGAAACTGTATGGAAGAATGAATGGGGAGGGCCAATCTATTTCAGTCATGGCTCTAAAAATAAAAAGGGGGTTCTAACTTTGATAGAAAGTCATATTCAACATACTATTCATTCATTTCATAGTGACACCGAAGGAAGATGGGTTTTAATTGATATTTCAATTGATGAATTAAGATGTATCATTTTAAATACTGTATATATGCTCCTAATAACGATGACGCAGCCTTTTTTGAAGAGATTAGCTCAATTTTAATTAATGATTTTTGTAATGAAAATTTTATAATTGTTGGGGACTTTAACACAGTATTAAATGTTGGTCTAGATAGACAAAGTGTTAGTCAATATAATTACCACCCCAAAGCATTTAAAGCTTTATCAGAATGCATGGCCTCACTTGATCTGGTTGACATTTGGAGACTTAGGAATCCTGAATTAAAGAGATATACTTGGCGTAGGAATAAACAGGCAAGTAGGATTGATTATTTTCTTATCTCATTTGCTTTAGTTGCTACTGTATCACAGGCTAAAATTTTGGATCGATTTAGATCAGATCATGCTTTCATTATGTTAGAATTGACTACCAGTGAATTTCCTAGAGGTAGAGGTTACTGAAAATTTAATCAACAGCTGTTTAAAGATCCTGAATTCATAGAGAATACAAAGACTTTTATCTCTACATATTTTCAAATCAATGAGGGGACAGCTGATCCCCACATGGTTTGGGATGCTTTTAAATGTGTTATTAGAGGGCATGTTTTAAACTGGTCATTGTGGACCAAAACAAAACGCCTCCAAAAGGAGAGTAGGCTAACTGAACAGATAGAGAAGTTGAATCTAGAAATAGACATGACATCCAATCCTTCTGTGACAATACTCCTTTTATTAAAAGATAAACAGATTGAGTTGGAAAGGCTACACGCTGAGAAAGTTAATGTTATTATTCAGAGATCAAAGGCTATTTGGATGGAGAAAGGAGAAAAATGTACTGCCTTTTTCCTTAGATTTAATAATAGGAATCATCATCGGAAAAATGTAGTTAAATTGTTATCAACAGATAATTTATATATAACGTCCCCTGAACAGATTTTAGCAGGACAAGTTAGTTACTTCAGTGAGATTTTTTCTTTTAATCAGCAACCAACACCCCTTACAGAATTAGATTGTAGTAACTTCTTTCCAGTTAATACTGTACAATTAAATGGAATACAAAAATCTACTTGTGAAGGGTTAATATCTGAAGAAGAACTCCTCTTGGCCATAAATTCATTTCAGACGGGGAAATCTCCTGGACTAGACGGGATCCCCATTGAATTTTATAAGTCTTTCTTTGGGGAGATTAAGGGCCCGCTTCTTACCTGTTTTAATTATTCTTATGCAAAAGGTGAATTGTCTCCCACACAGAGGGAGGGTTTGATTTCCTTGTTATTTAAACAGGATGCTAACGGATAGGACAAGGATCCTCTAAATTTAAAGAATTGGAGACCTTTGACGTTATTATGCTGTGATACATATTCTCTCCAAATGTCTTGCTTTAAGAATGAAAAAGGTGATTGGTCTCGTTATAAAAACGGAACAATCTGGTTTTATTGCTGGTAGATATATTGGGGATAATATTCGACATGTGTTAGAAACGATTGATTATTATGAAAAGGAATTAAAGGAAGGCTTACTGTTTGTGGCTGACTTTGAGAAGGCCTTTGATAAAATAAAGTGGGATTATATCTACAGATGCCTTCAAAATTTTAATTTCGGTTCGTCTTTTATTCAATGGTTTGAAGTCCTATATAAAACCCCCCGAAGCAAAGTAATCAACAATGGACATTTATCTAAGAGCTTTGAACTGTTTCGTGGTGTTAGACAAGGTTGCCCTCTGTCACCATATCTGTTCATTATTGTTATAGAAACCTTAGCTAATCGAATTAGAAATAATACTAATATAATAGGACTAAACATCAATGGACTTGAAACAAGAATTTCCTTATATGCCGATGATACAACTTTTTTTATACAACCAAAACAGACAGTACTGGCAGCCCTTATTGAAGATCTGAATAACTTTTCTGTAATATCCGGCTTGAGACCAAACTACGATAAATGTATGATCTTAAGGATTGGTTCTCTAAAATATTCTAATATGAAGCTGCATTCTTCTGCTCCAGTAAAATGGAGCGATGGTCCTGTGAATATGCTTGGGATTACTATACCAGAAAAAATGGCTAATTTGGTTAAAGTTAACTTCTACAAAAAGTTCACGAGGATTGATAAGATACTCTTGCTGTGGCATGGTAAAGCACTGTCTCTTTATGGTAAAGTGACTCTAATTAATACCTTAGTTGTGTCTCAATTCATCTATTTATTTTTATCCCTACCATCGCCTGATCAGGGGTTTTATAAGCAATATGAGGCAAAAATATTCCAATTTTTATGGAATGGTAAACCTGAAAGAGTAAAACGGAAATATATTTATAATGCTTATGATAGAGGTGGGTTTAACCTAGTTAATATTGAAGCCCTGAATCAGTCATTGAAAGCATCATGGATTCAGAAATTATATAACAATAAATGCTGGACATACAGCAAAATTTTAGAAAGTTTTCAACCCATCTTTAAAACAAATCTGTTTCCTTTTATTCAGCTGAAAGTTACACATTTATTTTGGTTTACCAAGAAGTTCTTAAGAAATGTCTCAACTTTTACAAATGAATCAATAATGGCATGGTTACAGTTCCAATATCATCCTCCGGATAGGCAAAATGAGATCCTAAGCCAGATGTTATGGTTAAATTCAAATATATTGATAGGGGGAAAACCTGTTTTTTACTTGTCATTTATTGCAAACGGAATTGTATTTATTAATGATCTGATGGATGTAAATGGGTGCTTCTATGATTTCAAAAAGTTTTGTGCTGTTTTTGGGAAATTGTGCACCTTGTTTCAATACAACCAACTGTTGACAGCAATTCCGGTAAAATGGAAAAAAAAGATGACAACGAAAGAGAAACTCTTTGTGTGTAGACCTCAGATTAGAGAGTATAAATCAGGGGTGTCAAGATCCGGTCCTGGAGGGCCGCAGTGTCTGCTGGTTTTTGGTGCGTTTAAGCACAAGTGATTAATTTAAGTCACTAATTGGCTAAGAAGTCCACACACCTTGTTCTCAATGCTTTAACTGGGTGCTGATTGAAAGGAAACCACAAATACCTGTAGACCTGCGGCCCTCCAGGACTGGAGTTTGACACCCCTGGTATAAATGGTTAAATAAATGTAAAATAAATAAAGATGTGTATATCTGGTTCTTGCTGGGTAGGAATTTGAGTGCTGTTCCACATAAATTTCGTAATTTCTGGGAGGAACAATTTGATATTCCTATTCCCTGGAATATAGTTTTTAATTTTATTTATAATACAACAGTAGACTCCAAACTACGCATGTTCCAGATAAAGATTATTTACAAATTTCTACCGACAAAGAAAATGCTTAATATTTGGGGTATTGAGGACTCTAGATGCTGTCGTTTTTGTGGGGAAGAGGAAGAAGATTTATTACATCTTTTCTGGTATTGTCCTACAGTAGCACAGTTCTGGATGTCAATAGAAAAATGGATGAGCCCCATATCAAAGAATTTTAGGACATCTCCTGAAACTGTCATGCTGGGTAATTTTAATACTGACTCCAATATGTTGCTAAATATAGTAATACTGCTGGCCAAGGATTTTATTTTTAAGTCACAAAATGTTAATGAGCTGAATCTAACCATGTTCAAAAAATATGTGAAACATTATTATATCTTGGAAGGAATTATTGCTGGGGAATATGAGAGGGATGGCTTTGCCAATAAATGGAAAATATTATCTCGTTGTGAGGGTTGGGAATGATCAAGATTGCAATTTGGAGATAAGATAAGGCATGTTTTGTTTTGTTTTTTTCTTTTTTGTTTGTGTTGTTTTTCTTTCTTGTAATGTTTTTTTCTTTTCTTCGTTTTTGCTAGTTTGTTTTGTTTGTTTGTTTGATTGTTTGTTCTAGTTTTATTTTGATAGATCTTTTCCTGTTCTTTGTCAGTTCTGTATGAGGAGTATTGCTTTTGGGGGTGTGGGGTGACCCTGTGCTTTGTTGTCCTTTTCTGTTCTTTCGGGGTCTTATAGTGTTGGCTACAGTGCAAAGAAAAAAGAGAGAGAGAGAAAAAAAAAATAATAATAATAATAATAAATTAAAGAATTAAGCATGGTCCCCCAATGCGGGGGGGTGGTGGTGGGCAATAAAGAAAAAAAAAAAAAGAAAAAAAAAGAAGAGGCGTTCCCGAAGAAGAGGCGTTCCCGAAGAAGAGGCGTTCCCGAAGAAGAGGCGTTCCCGAAGAAGAGGCGTTCCCGAAGAAGAGGTGTTCCCGAAGCGCCTGCACACTGCAGATAGACCCTTCTCTTATTTTTGTGGATGGTCGGGGACTCTGCAGTAACACGCCTTCCCATTGGCTGTGCTTTCACGTTATCACACTGTCCGCATGCCGAAATATAATCTAGCGAGTGACTTATTGCGAGGCGGACGATTTCAACTTTACAATTTGACTACGTTGGAAGGAACGTTGGTTAGCAGGGCAAACAGCAGCACTGTAGAAGTGCGGCGGCTGAACTGCGCTCGCTGAACAGAAGCTGTAACATAGCGGACTCGCACGGCAGTAACAAGCAGCCCACACGCAAAGATAAAATTAAAAAATTAAAAAATATTGGAGGCTAGGGTGTGGCAACTGCCATAACCTGCCACACCCAAATGACGCCCTGCGTAGACCTATACATTTCAAGTCGGCATGAAAGGGGTATGTTCAGCTATGATCATTGGTTGCTCAGTCCTTAAATATAAAAAACTAAATACCGCTCACTTATGCGTTGTTTCATAGGTTACATATAGGCTAATATAATACATATATAAGTCACATAAAGATCAGCGTATTTTGGTAGTGTATTGACAAATGCAGACTTCCCCTGGGAAAATATGCTAGGTCTATAACTCCCTTAATGCTGAACTAATTTTCGTGTTATAAACGTCAGAAATATCTGCATAACACAGGTAGCCTACCTTATTGCCAAATTTCCCAGAGCAGCTAGCATATTTGCAAAAGGCCTTTTAACGATTATAGCCTACAGGAGTTGTCAAAATGTCGAGGTCTTTTTGTTGTAAGTCTGCAGTTAATTGAGGTTGGTTTCATGAGTTTGTTTTAGGCTACGGAAATCCTTCTCCAATGCCAGTGCTAAGTCGTGCGTACGACTTAACGTAGCCTACTACGGCGGAGGCCCCAAAAGGCAAGGTAAAAATGTATTTTTTTTAATTAAAAAAAAAAAGTTTATCTGGTAGGTAGGCTACGTACAAATTTTGTTTTTCACCTTGCCTTTCAGGGCTTCTGTAGGTTTTAGTTAAGGGCCAGAAATATAGTTTTAGCCAATCGAACACAATTAAACCCAATTCAAGTTAAAGCAAAACAATTCTCAAGATAAATAAACCTAATTTTTAAATTTCCTTTAAAAAGTCACTTATAGGATACTTGCAATATTTCTTTTGCACGGATAGATGTCATTATGATTTGAACATTTTCTACCCTATAAAATGTGTTAAGGTAACCCACTAGCTAGAGAAAATGACGTCACAAACGTTTGAGCTCTATCGTCACAAGTTGAGCTCTATCGTCAGAAGACCGTGGTGTAATGGGCAGAGGTGCAAGCTCTTGACGAAAGGATTACAAGTTTGTGTCCTGGCATCGGCAGAGTCTAAATTGGGTAAGTGTAAATGTTGTATGGAAATTGTTATAGAACTCCCCCTGGAGTGTCCTTACACCCTCATTGCATTGCACTGTGTACCATAACCTGAAAGCTGTGCACTTACGTTCAGCCTATGCCTACCTCTGATGTTATATAAGCTGTTCGTAGAGCGCAAGAGGAAGGTTCCCAGAACGATACTCTCATGTAACATAGAACATTGTTGACCTGATGTTTTATGAAATGCCCAGAGAATGTTCCCCTCTGATGTTACATGCTATGCTCCTAGAATGTTCCCCTGATGTTATATAAACTGTTCGTGGAGAGCAAGAGGAAGGTTCCCAGAACGATACCCTCATGTAACATAGAACATTGCCCTGATGTTTTATGGAATGCCCAGAGAATGTTCCCCTTTGATGTTACATGGAATGCTCCTAGAATGTTCCCCTGATGTTATATAAACTGTGGAGCACAAGAGGAAGGTTCCCAGAACGATACCCTCATGTTACATAGAATGTGACTAGAACCTAAGAGGAATGCTCCTAGAATGTTTCTGGAATGTTAAAGGGACGTTCCTCAGAAATGTTGTGTGAAAGTTCTTAGAACCTGAAAAAAACTCAACATTGCATCAACCAGGGAACGTTTAGAGCAACCTTAATAACATACAGGGAACCTTCCTAGAACGCGATTCCGTTAGCTGGGAAGTCGGGTGAATATGCAGGCTAATCCATGTGCTGAACGTTCTGCACATGGATTGGCCTGCATATTCACCCGACTTGTCACCCATTGAGCATGCGTGGGATGAACTAGGGCGGCAAGTTTGATCACATCACGTCCCTGCCGTCAACCTCCAGCAACTGGCTCAGTGATTAGTCGCAGAATGGCTAGCGATCCCTCACCGTTATTGCCAACGCCTGATCAACAGCATGCGCTAACGTTGCCAAGAATGTCTGAATGCTACGGTGGCTACATCAGTTACTGAAGCTTCTGCGACTTGTGTGAACATCATTTTGTGGGGTGCATGACTTTTTTCATCAGGGTAATAAACTAGTGTCTAATCAAAAGTTTTTTGTTTTCTGTTTTCTGTTCTTGAGCCATCAAAGAATTATTTTGTCATTAGTCGTCACCATTTTAGCTTGTTAGCCTATATTTATATGCACAAATATTTTTGACGTATCTTTTGAGTAGTAAATATGATCAGGTAAATCAAAATGTAGCTAAGTCATTATTTGCAGATGATGGAGCTCTTTGGAAAAGAGAGAGGAACATCGAATATACAGTATAAAAGGTACAAGAGGCAATTCTTGTAGTAGAAGCATGGTCGATAAAATGTGGATTTAAGTTTTCTGTAGAGAAAACTCAAACAATGTTCTTCACTCGGAAAAGAGTAGGTGAGGGGGTGGGGATATTTAAATTTCTTGGAGTTTGGTTTGATACCAAAGCAACATGGAAATATCATATTGATAAAATTGAAACCAAGTGTAAAAAAGTGTTGAATGTTATGAGGTGCTTGAAGGTATAGTATGGGGAGAAGATTTGCCCTGAAAACCTTATATGTGACTTTGGTCAGATCAGTTTTAGACTATGGGAGTGTAGTATTTGGCTCGGCAGCTGAAACCACTTTGAAAAGACTAGACATTATACAGGCACAAGCTTTAAGAATTTGTTGCGGAGCTCTTAAATCAACATCAATTGTAGCGTTGCAAGTGGAAGTAGGAGAGATGCCACTACAATTAAGGAGACAACATTTAATGGCTAATTACTGGACTAATTTTCAGGGACAAAAAGAGTGTCATCCTGCAAAGAAAATTATGAAACAATGTTGGGAAATGGGGAAAGGAAAAAAGGAGTGTTTTATGAGGGTAGGTGGTGAGATAGCTAAAGAAATGAAAATATGCTAATGACAATTTATCCCTACTTTGCCATTGCCAGCAGTACCGCCTTGGATTCTACCTGAACCAATAGTAGATTTAAGCATATTGGACAAAATACATTCAAATAAAGAAGTAACAAGTAGTGCTAGTTTGGTAGAAAATGTTTTGAAAAGTAAATATAGTATATGTATTCCTATATATAGTGATGGGTCAAAAGACCCTATTACAGGTAGGACAGGGTGTGCATTCTACAGTCCCGGCCAAAAGTCTTGTCGCATGAGTGGACAAAAGTGACAATTGCTAATTACCCAACTCTTAATTAGCTAATACAGTTAGGAAACAACACAAATTAATCATAAGTGTCAAAATTGTTACTAAATGTTACAGCTTGATAATGATCAACAGGCCAGTTTTGGCCGGACAAAAGTCTTGTCGCAATGGCCATCTCCAATTTCTAGGCCACAGTGAATAAGGAAGAAACAAACAAGGGGCTTGATTAGTCAGCTGTAGGTAACTTTGAGCTATAAAAGCAGAAATTTGACACTTTAAGCCAAGTTCATGCTCAACATTGCTTCTGTCAACATGCCCAAGATCAAACCAGAAACCAAAGTGCTGATCATCAAGAATCTCAAGTCTAGTTTCAGACATCTTCAATGTGTCTAAACGGCAGGTGGAGAGGATTCGCAAGCGCTACCAAGAGACTGGCGACGTCCATGACAAACCCAGGTGCTCGAGATGACAGCTTGCTGGTCCGATGGTCAAAAGCCAGCCCCAGGGAGGAGTGGACGCCAGCAATGCCTGTTTCGTCAAGAACTGTACGTCGGATTCTTGCTCGCAATGGTCTCCACGGTCATATTGCTGCCCAGAAACCAGCACTAAACAAGAGACAGCTAAGAAACTGTGTTGCGTACGCCAAGGCCCACAGCCTGACGGAAGGTTGGACAGCAGAAAAGTGGCAAAAAATTGATTTTTCAGATGAATCGTCAGTTGAGCTCCATCCCAAGCGCCACCAATATTGTCGACGACCCTCTGGGGCCCGTCTGGACCCACAGTTCACCCAGAAGACAGTCAAATTTGGAGGTGGAAAGATTATGGTTTGGGGTTACATCCAATACGGTGGTGCCAGGGAGATCTGTAAGGTGGATGGTAACATTGACAGTGCCAAATATCAACAGATTCTTGCCTCCCAGTACATTCCCAACTACAAGAGGGGTCAGATTTTTCAACAGGATGGAGCTCCTTGCCATACCTCAGGTTCCACTATGAAGTTTCTCAGGGGGAAGAAGATCGAGGTCCTTCAGGGATGGCCAGCACAGTCTCCAGATATGAATATTATTGAGCATATCTGGGGAAGAATGATGGAGGAAGCTTGGAGGACCAAGCCGAAGAACTTGGAGGAGCTTTGGGATGCCTGCAAGGTGGCCTTCCATGCCATCCCCGATGACTTCATCAACAAGCTTCTCTGCCAAACCGGATGGCAACTGTTCTGCAGGCCAAAGGAACCCATACAAGATATTAATTTCTTAACTTATAGTCCATGATGAAATACTAGACTGATTTTTCATTTGGTATTTTATTAACTTTTTGAGAAAGATACAATTTATTGATTATAATTTGATTTGCGACAAGACTTTTGTCCAGGTAGAAACTGGCTTGTTCATCATTATCAAGCAATTAACCTTATAAGCATCTATTAAATTTTTGTTTTGCTAGTATCTAAATAAACTTTAGACACTTATGATTAATTTGTGTTGTTTCCTAACTGTATTAGCTAATTGCAATTGTCACTTTTGTCCACTCATGCGACAAGACTTTTGGCCAGGACTGTATATCCCTGATTTAGAGATTAAGGTGAGTAAAAGAATCTCAGTGTTACGATTCCCAAAACTGGAATGGACCCAAATGCAGGACTCGGAGACAGACTCAGGCAAAACTCCGGCAGGAGTATCATTTATTAGAATGGTCAAGACGGACAAACAAACAAGCAGGTGAGCTGGTGAAGGTGAGGATACGGGGTTGGCGAAACTAAGGTGGGCAGGACTGGAAGCAGGGAGTCGAGTGCAGGTGAACAGGAATGGAGAAGCAGACTGGACGGGCGAAACTGGAAGCAGACTAGACAGGTTAGCAAAACACAACAAGGGCCGAGTAAACACGTCAAACAAACAAGCAAGACGGAATGAACTGGCGACGAGACAAACGGAGGATGGGATATAAATAGGGATAGGATGTATGCGAGAGTGAATCAGGTAATGAGTAGGAGTGCGGAATGCGAGCGGGGAAGGCGAGTGATTAGCTGATGGACAACTAGGGAGAAAATGAAACGAGCAGGGAAACCACGCCCATCCTGCACAACACGGAGAGACAGACAAGGTAAAAGGAAAAACATGACATGAAACAAGAGGAATGGGGAAAACAAGGAGAACGAAAGGAGGGAGGACTGGAAGGGAAACGGCGGATGTGACACACAGATCATGTGTCAGTATATTCGGCAGAAAGAAGCAATTCTTCTTGCATTGCAATAGATAGAGGAAGTGCAGCCAGTACGACAGGTAATCTGTTCAGATTCAAGTGCATCACTGATCTGTCTAAAATCCTTTTCATCCAGTTGTAGACAGGACATTTTATATGAAATATTGCAAAAATTGTTTAGAATAAACAAACTTGCTATTGAGGTTAAGAAACAGTGTCAGGAGAGATGGGATAGAGATACGAAAGGTAGACATTTATATCAAATTCAAAATATGGTTGGAGTTAGCAGACCATTAGGACGAAACAGGAAAGAAGAGTGCATCATAAGTAGATTAAGACTAGGACATACAAAATTAAATTCATCATTACAGCTCATTAAAAAACACCCAACTGGACAATGTGTCATGAGAGAGAAAATGTGGAACATGTACTTTGCAACTGCATACAATATACACAGAGAAAAGTATTATCAGAAGAATTAAAAAAAGGAATCAGTAATATGCACCTTAAATCAGTTTTCATTAATCCATCTGGGAGCATAATAACTAAACACTTATTCTCATTCCTACAAATGACTGGACTGATTAACATAATAAAGAGTATTGTAATACCTTCAGTAGGTGGCGGCAATACTCCATAAATGGAAGTGATCCGCTATTAAAACCAAAGAAGAAGAAGAATGTACTTGCGAAGCTGTGGCTATTCTTCACTCCCCACCTCCCTTTCTCCACAAAGCTCATAGACACGAGAACAGGTATATATTCATTCGCCTGGCTCTCATTAAAGAGAGCAGGTAAAAGGCGAATGGAAACAAAAGAGAAATAATAACTACCCAAATAAACGGGCGACAAATAGGCTACTCTAAGGCTTGAGTATAAAATAAAGAAAAGAAAATAAAGAAAACTTCTCGCTTTCAATAACCGAAAGCAGGAAAAAAAGAGGTAGCAAAAGGACGGTGAAGACAAGACTTGTCTCAGTGAAATAAGCAGCAGGGAGCCACGACGCAGAGAAAAGAAAGGACAGATAGAGTAAGTAAAAAGCTAACTAACTCTAAATGCACCATAGGCACTTCCACGTTACCCCAACACAAAGGTTTGGGCAAAGTGGTCTCCCATAAGCACACTTCCTATACCGTACCGGCTCTGAATGTCAGCAAAACAATACATAAGCACCGGAAGAGAAAATCACGGGGCTTAAATACCTGCAAGGTAAATGAGAAACAGGTGCGCCCGATGAGTAACAGAGCAAACGAAAAGATGGAACGGATGAAAGAAAATCCGATAGACTCAATAATAAAGAGGTGTAATGCAGGATAATGCAGGATTCCTCATGCTTTTTGTGGACATGTTTGCCATGCCAACATTGTCTACACATAGTTTTTTTTTGGCGCCTGCATCTTTTCAATTGCTCCCTGTCAGCAAGAAATCAGTTTGCAGTGAAGATAGGATGTGTAACGTTGTATGACTCGTGGGGAACATTTTCGGTGTGACGACAACATGGAGTAGACACTCCCATCTCTGTAATTCTAGACGCTGATTACAGAGATACTTTATCCCATCCGAATCGGCCATTAACATTACAGATGTCCTGTGATAATAATTACTTTACAGACATTGTCCTGAAAACTTATCCTGTCCGAATAGGGCTTTAATCTTAATCGTTTGATTAATATAAGGTTACACAAAATATTTTAACTTGACGTTTGACCTAGGCTAATTATTTTATCTGAACCACAGCTAGCTTCATCTTCTGAAGAATCTGAACAATCCACCTCAGATTCAGTCTGTGTGCTGTCATCTTTGGTGTGCTGAAAAAGTTTCAAGTTTGACCGAATAGCCACCAGTTTCTCAACTATTTCATTTGTCAGCCTGTTGCACACTCTTGCTGTGTGTTCCACAGTTCCACTCTGAAGCAGCTGATGTTGGGGGGATCTGGAGAATAATTGAAGCAACACAGGGGACTTGGCTTCACAATTACATAGTCCCTTCCACCAGGTTGCTGCCTTGATGTGTTTGGATGCCTTCCAGATGGCATCAGCACTCCACTGCCCTTTCTTGCTGGAAAATGTAGCCAAACTTTCACCTGATCTAGATTAAGGTGCTGTGCAATGGCAGCGATGGTACCATATGCCGCAGCAACCTGCTCTCTAGAAAGGACCTGGGCCTGTTCAGCATATTTTACTTGTTTATTGTTTTCTTCAACCTGTTGTGTTTAATTAGCTTTGTTTAACCTTCCGGTTAGGTTAGGGTTTATACGACCCAAAATTACTTTGTTTTTGTATAATTTCAAATTGGTGATTTATAGGATGTTGCCTTACAACATCCTAGAAAATTAGAAAATAGGTGTAAAAAGATTATTTTAACTTTTTAATATATTGACCTGTAACATCAACTTAACACAGATGACTGTAAAATTCTAACATAATAGGAAGGTTAGGCATGAGATGGAAAATTACCAAAATTACCCAAAGTTACCTGGAAAATTTCCCCCCTTTGCAAACCTAATCTGGCCCCAAGCATGTTCACACGATGTGTCAGCAGCTCTAGCTCTTCAGGTAGTGGGACTGGAACTTCTGCCCTGCTTGGATGACTGTCTGATCTGTGCTCATTTTGTGCCACTGTGGAGAGTGTTGGGTCATGTCCAGATCTTGGGTTTCAAGATTATCTTGGAAAAGAACAATCTTGAGCCAAGACGGTGATTTTTGTGGGTCTCTCCCTGCTGCCATGTTCCCCTCACCAAAAGACAACTTTGTGATAACGGCCACCCTTTTGTCTCATATTTGAACTTTGCTAATTTGCATGTTTTGTTTGAGAGCCGGTGACCTTGACAGGTGAAAGGAAATGTTAAGATGACCTGGATCTCTGCTGTTTATGTGCCAGTTGTAGACAGCTGTGCCTGCTTACATTTATGCATGACAAAGCATATTTTCTGCTGCTTGTCTTCAAAAGGAGCAAACTACTCGTCCTATAATGGTTTTGACAGTGTTGATTTGGAAGTCTATGTCTGATCAACAAATCGATTTTTTCATCTGTTTGCCAGATAGCATAAGACTGTATTTTGATTATGAAGTTAGCTAGGCTGGCTTGGCGTAATCTTAACCAGCCTGACCTGCTTGGTCATTAATATTAGGCACAGGAAAAACCTCCAGTAGGTTGTCTAATAAGAAAATCTAATGAAAGTTACACTGTGGGTGGATTCCAATCGCTTATTTTATCCGTCCTCTTCTCCTCGGTCCTTGTCTGACCCGGACGTCGATCGAGGTTCGTCATCTTTAAGGACATTCCAAACCTAAATGCTCGGAGGAGTACCACTCTCCACATCTGTACTGAGTACTGAGCTTTCTGTCAAAGACTTTCATCAGAGCATGAAGAAGATCGTTGACCGAAAGCTCAATACATTCAATAAAAAATACATTATAAATTAATTTGGAAGAAGTTGTTGAGGCAAATGCATAAAATAATACTTCTAGCAATACATCTAAAATAGAATAAGATATTTAAAGACAAGAAAACATTTAACAAATATGTTATTGAGCGAAGAAAGGCCACTTGCTTGTTGGTCTGCAATCAGGCCAAAATTGAGTATTTTACAATGTAATTATATGATTTTCTACATACTCATCTACTTGTTGCTTATATTTTACGCTATGCTTCGTCTTGGTCGGGCGAAAATTTTTAACTTTAATGTTAGTTAAGAGGGTTCTGTGAAACGCCAAATATTAACAGTGCATCTTATGAGGGTTCTATAAGGGGTTTTCCTGTGTCCTGAGACACGGAGAATATTATGGAGGACCAGGGGGGATAGACGGGGTCTCTAAAAGTGTCCACACGTGACACCACAAAACGGAATATATTCCGTAGGGGAAAGGGAACAGAGAAAACACAAAAGACGAGAACAGAAGACAGTCCCCTCTCTCTCAGACAGAGATATAAGGGAAGAGACTGGAAAACGTAAAGGTCTCCCCGTCAAAAGGACGAGGAACTTGTAACTTCGAGTAAATAAACAAAAATAACAAGCGATAGGCTTGTAGACCTCCAAAAACGGAGGAGAAATAAAAGGAAACTAAATAACTGATAGTAACCCTAAAACTTAGGGTGAGCAGCACTCGTAAGCTTGAGTGTAGGAGAAAAGAAAAAGATAGACCGATAACTGGAAAAGCAGAACCTCTCTAGCTCAATGGTGACGAGCTAGACCGACGAGAGGAACTGATTAGAGCAAAAAAATAAGAAGATAAATAGGATAGAGAGTTAGCGTAGTAGGGAAAAGAAGATCCAAAGATCTACCCTAAGTATTAACTTTCTAACGGGACCTTCCTGCTTTCGCTTAATAGAAACAATAAGCAAAAACAGTCTCCCAGTCCTATACCTTACCGGCTACCAGAAATACGAGATAACATGGAAGCGCCGGAAAAGGAAGACGCAGAGTTTAAATAGGCAGCGGAAGAGCCGAACAGGTGCAATCGCTGAGTAACGAGATGAAAGGAAAACCCGACACGGACAATGAAACAGAAAAAGGACGTCGTGAAGGCGCTTAAAGGGGATGAGCAGGTAAAAAGGAAAATAAGCCTGCAGACTATGACAGGTTCTTACAATTATCTTGGTTTTAAGATGTTTTCAGAAAATGGGTTATACTGTTGATGTTTCAATGTTTAGTGATTGTTACTTTCATGTATGCAGGAGTATAAGAAAATAATTATTATAATATGACAATATTATGATATGTTCAGAGAAGAGAACATCTGAAATTATGACAAGTACAAAATTCAGTAGAATAAAACAATGAATTCTGGGGGCAGGGGTGGGATCAAGCCCTTGTACTGTACTCGTTTGTGAAATCAAAATATTATAAATATACATGTATATCATGGAATATCAAATTATATTTTAAATAAATGTATCAATTATTGATTATTAATGGTGGCCTTTATTTGTCGCATCACTGACAATAAATACAAGTTTAACATTGCACTGTTGTGTGTGATGCGGATTTGGTTTATTTCCGAGTGTTTGGGCATATTGTTGCCAACTGGGAAATGTTGCCAATTGCCAAACAGGACAGACCCAGAAGAGCTGTTTTTACTTCAGTCCATGTTCCAGATTTGGAAGGGTTCCGGGTTTTACTCAGTGCAGTTATCCATATAACTCGGTAATCCTGCTTCGTAGCATACCCCCCCTGTATTCCTTGTGTTATGGCAACATAAGCACCTCCTAACTACTTGCCAGTCACTCGCAAATACCCAGTTGTTGACAGTGCTTCTCTTCTGAATCATGCTCTGTCTCCTGGTTTAAGCTGTACCAGTGCTGTTTCTTGTAAATGAGTCATTTACAAGAAACCAGAGCTGACCAAATTCCAGATAAAACAAAGTGTTTCAACACAAGTGATTCATTTAAGTCAATGACTGGCCAAAGAGTCCACTCACCCTGTTATCAAGGCCTTAACTAGCTTCTGATTGAAAATAATCCACAAATACCCGCACACAATGCGGCCTGGATTTGTATTTGCAGTGCAGATTTGAATATCCATGTTCTAGCTCATTCTGAAGAGTATCTTCATGAATGTTATTGTTTTTCAAGGCAAACTATCATTTATCCCAATGACCTTCTAAAGCCTCATATTGCCAATGCACTCATTCCTCTACAAACCCTGTGGCAGGTGCTGTGCTATACAATATGGCAACTATGATGGGAGAGATGCCAATTTTTAATACTTTTTGGAGATGGATTTTTAGGTTCACCATGAAAGCACATGGTTTGGGCTTACCCTATCTGAGCTTGATCAATCTTTATCACCTAACTTGGAATCTGCTGTTGTGGAACTGAGAAATGGACTCACCTGTAGCCTTTTTTATTCATCTCAGTTATGATTGTTGATTGAACAATTTAGCATGTAAGTGCTACTTGAGGACTATGGGCCCTATCTTACACCCGGCGCAAAGTGGCGCTAACCCAAACGCAAGTGTCTTTGCTATCTTACACCCGGTGGTAGGTTCATTATAACGCCTAACGCTCACGCCGTTTAACTAGCATGTGCTCTTGCGCCGTTTGGGCGTGTTGGTCTTAAGATGAGGAGTGGCCAGGATTCTTTTTGGCGTATTGCTATCTTGAGCCAGCAGAAAGCGCTTGCGCTAGAACCACCACTAACCTGGTCTAAAGTCATGTCGCAGTTGTATACATGTTATTTTAACGGCGCATATAAGTGCGTCTACAAAGGCGTGTGCACAATGCGCTACCCTCCTGTCTGTTACACACAGGGGCGCGCACAAGCATGAATAAAATATCAAGATTACAATGTGAAATAGTATTATTGTGTAGCCTATATCAAAAAATACATAATAATAAAAGGGTCCATAGTGTTACGACCCAGATACGAGACGAACCCAAGTGCAACGACCAGGAGACAGATTCAAGAAAGGGGTTTTATTAAATTAAGTTTTGGGGTAGTCCCAAAACTGTACAGGAAAGACAAGCACAATATTACACAGGGTAATGTCAGAATGTCCGGAACGGACTGCTCCAAGCCGGAGCTGGACTTGGGACTCCGGGACGGGTTCCAAGCCGGAACTGGACTGGACAGGTGGTGTAGGTAACACCTGGACTGGACTGGAACTGGACCGGGAGGTCCACTCAGGAAACGGGTACTGGAACGGATTTGTTCCAAACCGGAACTGGACTTTACTGGAAGGTGAACCTCACACCTGGACTGGACTGGAACTGGACCGGGAGGTCCACTCTGGAAACGGGTTCTGGAACGGATTTGTTCCAAACCGGAACTGGACTTTTACTGGAAGGTGAGGTTCACACCTGGACTGGACTGGAACTGGACCGGGAGGTCCACTCTGGAAACGGGTTCTGGAACGGATTTGTTCCAAACCGGAACTGGACTTTTACTGGAAGGTGAGGTTCACACCTGGACTGGACTGGAACTGGACTGGGTGGTCCACTCTGGAAACGGGTCCTGGAACGGCACTTGTTCCAAACCGGAACTGGACTTTAATGAGGAAGGTGAGCGACTCACTACGGCTGGACTGGAACTGGACCGGGACGACTACACCGGTACTGGGCAGAAAGCAGAGGGTAGTTAGTTTGGGAGTAGGTAGGGAAAGGACCGGGAGGTTCTCACAGGGGTACAGCTTTAGACAGGTAAGTAGCCGGCGACACTCGGCAGAGCTGGGTGGTGTGGCGTGGCTCAGGTAGGTCCGGTTGGAGCTGGCTGAGTTCCAGAGCTCCCGGAACCGTAACCGTAGAACGTGGGGGCTGCTACGGCCGGACAGGAACAACTGGAGGGTAGCCAGGATATAATTCCACCGCGGATCCTACGCGAGCTGGAGGTGGAGGTACCGCAACACACACACACAAACACGGGGAAACGAACACTGCAACGGATGAATGGAAGCCGGGGAAGCTGGTGGTTAGAGGAAGACAGGTTAGCTGCATGCAAAAACACAAACGTCAGGGGAGATTAACTACCAATTCCGTAGTTCGAGAGATCTAAACGCTGTCAGGGGAACTAATCCCACAACCAAGCGAACAGAATATAAAAGACCAAGAACGACAAGCATTAACAACGAGTGAGGTTAGTTAACGAACTGGCGCCGACTAGCAACCAGACGAGGGTATAAATAGTGCAGAGAATGACAAACTAAATAAGGCGCAGGTGTGGAAATTAATCGGGAGTGATTAGCTAAACACAAAGGTGAGGAATGCATGCAACGAGGGGGGAGGAGTGAAAGGCGGAAGCAAACGAGGAAAACCAAACGAACAAGTCAGGGAAGGAAACGCCTAGTCCGCAGCAGAGGGGAAAACACGGACAAAGGGATCCAACATGACACGGAGGGAAAACAGGAAAACACGGAAAACGGACAGGAAGGGAGCGGAACGTTACAGTACCCCCCCCTCAATGTACGCCACCTGGCGTACCTGGCGGTCTGGTCTTGTTAGGAAAGAGCCTGTGGAAATCCTGTATCAGTGAGTGATCCAGGATGAGGCTCTTGTGGAGCTACGACCGCTCCTCAGGACCATACCCCTCCCAGTCGACGAGGTATTGGAATCCCCGGCCCTTACGGCGGATGTCGATGATACGGTCCACCGTGTAGGCCGGGGCGTCGTCGATGACCCGGACAGGAGGAGGAGGGATGGTAGGAGAACTGAGGGGGCTGGAGGCGACAGGTTTAATTTGGGAAACATGAAAAACGGGGTAAACTTTGAGGGAGGCAGGGAGGGAGAGTTTGACAGAAACAGGGTTAATTAAACAAACAACCGAAAAGGGACCAATAAAACGGGGCTGAAGTTTCTTGGAGGAAGAGGGAAGGGAAATATTGGAAGTGGATAGCCAGACCTGCTGACCGGCCCTGTACTGTGGGGCTGCGGTCCTGTGAAGGTCCGCCAGACGTTGGGAACGGGAATTAGAGCGAAGGAGTGCGGTGCGCGTAAGTCTCCACATGCGCTTGCATCTGAGGAGGTGAGATCTTACGGAAGGGACTGCTACCTCGGCCTCCTGGGCCGACAGAAGAGGGGGTTGATAACCTAACGAGCACTCGAACGGGGACAACCCTGTGGAAGCACTCTTAAGGGAGTTGTGAGCGTACTCTACCCAGGGGAGAAAACGGCTCCAGGAGGCGGGATTGCGGACGGTGACGCACCGCAGGGCGGCCCCCAGGTCCTGGTTCGCCCTCTCTGCCTGGCCGTTAGACTGGGGATGGAAACCAGACGACAAACTAGCAGAGGCACCCAGGGCTACACAGAACGCCTTCCAAACTTGGGAGGAGAATTGGGGCCCACGGTCAGAAACGATGTCAGACGGAATCCCGTGCAGCCTGACCACGTGTAACACCAGGAGCTCAGCAGTTTCGAGGGCGGACGGAAGCTTAGGAAGGGGAATAAAGTGGACCGCCTTGGAGAACCGGTCCACTATTGTCAGAATGACGGTATTACCCTCTGACAATGGCAGACCGGTGACGAAGTCCACGCCAATGTGGCTCCAAGGACGGCCCGGGACAGGGAGGGGAAGGAGAAGACCGGAGGGAGGCTGGTGGGATGCCTTGCTCCTGGCGCACACCGCGCAGGCCATGACAAAGGCACGGGTATCCTCCTTGAGAGTGGGCCACCAAAAACTCCTCCTGACGAGGGTGGTCGTTCTGGCAACACCTGGGTGACAAGCCAGGCAGGAGGCGTGAACCCACTCCAGGACCTGGGAGCGGACGGAGTTGGGCACAAAAAGGGAGGAGTTAGGGTTACTACGGGGGTCAGGGTGGGAAGTCTGGGCGGACCTCACGATCTCCTCGATCTTCCAGGAGACCGCAGCCACCACACAGGACGCCGGTAGGATAGGCTCAGGATCAGCAGGACTGGAGGGGAGGGAAAAAACACGGGATAAGGCATCCGCCTTGATATTGCGGGAACCGGGGCGGAAAGAAACAGAAAAATTAAATCGGGCAAAAAACAACGACCATCTAGCCTGTCTGGCATTAAGCCTTTTAGCAGATTTAAGGTAAATTAAATTCTGATGGTCCGTCAACACAATAAAGGGATTACCTGCCCCCTCCAGCCAGTGGCGCCACTCCTCAAGAGCCAGCTTGATGGCAAGCAGTTCCCGATCCCCGACATCATAGTTACGTTCAGCGGAGGACAGCCTCCGGGAGAAGAACGCGCAGGGATGGAGCTTGTTGTCCAAGGTGGCTCGTTGAGACAGAATGGCCCCCACGCCGGTGTCGGAGGCATCCACCTCAATAGTGAATTTACGGGTAGGATCAGGGTGACAAAGAATAGGGGCTGAGGAAAACCACACCTTAAGCCGATCAAACGCCAGCTGGGCCTCGGAGTTCCAACAAAAAGAAAAAGCAGTGGAAGTGAGTTTGGTAAGGGGAGCAGCAATGACACTGTAGTTGCGGATAAAACGGCGATAGAAATTAGCAAAACCAAGGAATTGTTGCAGGTGCTTACGAGAGGTGGGTTGGGGCCATTCTGTCACCGCCTTGATTTTAGCAGGATCCGCCCGGATACTGCCCTCCTCGATGATGAAGCCGAGGAACGGGACGGAGGAGACGTGAAAAGAGCATTTCTCTGCTTTAACAAAAAGCTGATTCTCCAATAACCGCTGGAGAACCTCCCGGACATGAAGAACGTGTTCCTGAGGGGATTTGGAAAAAATCAAAATGTCATCAATATAAACAAAAACAGATTTCCCCAACAGGTCTCGCAGCACGTCATTAACCATGCCCTGGAAGACTGCAGGGGCGTTAGTAAGGCCGAAGGGGACCACCAGGTACTCGTAGTGGCCCAACGGGGTATTGAAAGCAGTCTTCCATTCATCCCCTTCCCGTATACGCACCAAGTGGTACGCATTACGGAGGTCGAGCTTAGTGAATGTGACGGCCTGCGAGAGGGGTTCAAAAGCGGTGTTAATGAGGGGAAGAGGGTATTTATTACGGATGGTGACCTGATTGAGTCCCCGGTAGTCGATGCAGGGCCGTAGTGAGCCGTCCTTCTTTCCCACAAAAAAGAATCCAGCACCAACAGGAGAAGAGGAGGGACGGATGATGCCTGAAGCGAGAGACTCGTGAATGTAATCCTCCATAGCTAGTTTCTCCGGCCCCGACAGGCTGTAGAGGCGGCCAGATGGAAGTTTAGCTCCCGCCAGTAGGTCTATACAGCAGTCGTAGGGCCTGTGAGGAGGTAAGGACAGAGCACATGATTTGGAAAATACATGGCTGAGGTCATGATATTGCTCAGGAACGTTAGATAGATCGGGTTCAGGTTGGTTGGTGCTGAGATCTTTGGACCCCGGAGGAAGCAGAGCGGAGCGGAGACAACTAGCCAGACAATGACCACTCCACGCCAGGATGCGACCGGCTTGCCAGTCGATGTGAGGGTTGTGAAGGCGGAGCCAGGTCTGTCCTAAAACTATGGAAGATTGCTTGGAGTGAATGAGCAGAAGTTGAATAGTCTCCCGATGATTGCCGGATAATACTAACTGGATAGGAACGGTGGAGTGGGTAACTAACCCCAGACTCCTACCGTCTAAGGCGAGAGCTGAAATAGGAGAGGGTAGAGTTTCCGTGGGGATGCCGGCCCTCCTGGCGAAAGTGATGTCAATGAAGTTGGCGTCGGCCCCGGAGTCGATGAGAGCCGACGAGACCTCGGACTTTTCCCTCCAGAGGAGAGTGGCCTTGAAAACTAGGCGGTTCTGAGCTGCATGGCTTGGTATGATGGGGCTCGTCAGTACGCCCAGTTCTACTGGCGAGCCTGCTCTTTTGGGCGAATCGGGCAAGAGGCGATCTGATGGCCAGGCTTGCCACAGTAGAAACAGGATCTAGAGCGTAGGCGACGTTGGCGCTCCTCGGCGTTGACTGAAACTCTGCCCAGTTGCATAGGCTCCTCCTCGGAGACACCAGACGCCGCCCTAGATCCTGATGCAGAAGAGTGTTGACGGAAGTTTGAAGAGTCGGAGTGTGAATGGCGACCGGAGTTCCCTCCTCGCTCGCGGGCCCGGATACGGAGACGATTATCGATAGCAATGGCCAGACTAATGAGACTGTTGAGTGAGTTGGACTCCTCACGGGTGGCAAGTTGGTCTTTGAGCTCCTCGCCAAGTGCCTGGCGAAAGGCCCCCTGAAGGGCGGTGTCATTCCATCCAGACTCCGCTGCGAGGGTACGGAATTGAATTGCCATCTCCGCGACGCTGCGGCTTCCTTGACGTACTTGAAGCAGGCGTTGGGTAGCGTCTCGCCCACAGGTGGGGTGATCGAACACACGCCGCATCTCGGAGGTGAAGGCAGCGAAGTTGTTGCAGAGCGTGACCTGGCTGTCCCAAATGGATGTAGCCCACTCCAGGGCACTTCCTCCCAAGCTGCTCATAATGAACGCGATCTTACATGGGTCGGAGGCGAAGGAGGTGGGCTGCATACGGAACACAATGTCGCACTTCATCAGGAACTCGCGACATCTCCCCAACCCCCCACGGTATAATTCGGGGTGTTGTACGCGGGGCTCCCGACAGGAAGAGGAAACTGGAGGATCAGCCGGCGGATCCGGAGCGGGAGGTGTTGGACCCACAGGAATACGCGGAAGCGGCTGGTGAAGTGATAGCTGAGCCACTTGCTCCGTGATGCCCCTCAGCACCTCCAAAACGTCATCCAAACGACGGCCCTGTTGGTCGCTGACCGCAGTTTGGCAGGAGAAGGCGTGACGAATCTGATCCAGGTCGGCTGGGTCCATGCTTTTGGCCAGTTTGTTCTGTTACGACCCAGATACGAGACGAACCCAAGTGCAACGACCAGGAGACAGATTCAAGAAAGGGGTTTTATTAAATTAAGTTTTGGGGTAGTCCCAAAACTGTACAGGAAAGACAAGCACAATATTACACAGGGTAATGTCAGAATGTCCGGAACGGAATGCTCCAAGCCGGAGCTGGACTTGGGACTCCGGGACGGGTTCCAAGCCGGAACTGGACTGGACAGGTGGTGTAGGTAACACCTGGACTGGACTGGAACTGGACCGGGAGGTCCACTCAGGAAACGGGTACTGGAACGGATTTGTTCCAAACCGGAACTGGACTTTACTGGAAGGTGAACCTCACACCTGGACTGGACTGGAACTGGACCGGGAGGTCCACTCTGGAAACGGGTTCTGGAACGGATTTGTTCCAAACCGGAACTGGACTTTTACTGGAAGGTGAGGTTCACACCTGGACTGGACTGGAACTGGACCGGGAGGTCCACTCTGGAAACGGGTTCTGGAACGGATTTGTTCCAAACCGGAACTGGACTTTTACTGGAAGGTGAGGTTCACACCTGGACTGGACTGGAACTGGACCGGGTGGTCCACTCTGGAAACGGGTCCTGGAACGGCACTTGTTCCAAACCGGAACTGGACTTTAATGAGGAAGGTGAGCGACTCACTACGGCTGGACTGGAACTGGACCGGGACGACTACACCGGTACTGGGCAGAAAGCAGAGGGTAGTTAGTTTGGGAGTAGGTAGGGAAAGGACCGGGAGGTTCTCACAGGGGTACAGCTTTAGACAGGTAAGTAGCCGGCGACACTCGGCAGAGCTGGGTGGTGTGGCGTGGCTCAGGTAGGTCCGGTTGGAGCTGGCTGAGTTCCAGAGCTCCCGGAACCGTAACCGTAGAACGTGGGGGCTGCTACGGCCGGACAGGAACAACTGGAGGGTAGCCAGGATATAATTCCACCGCGGATCCTACGCGAGCTGGAGGTGGAGGTACCGCAACACACACACACAAACACGGGGAAACGAACACTGCAACGGATGAATGGAAGCCGGGGAAGCTGGTGGTTAGAGGAAGACAGGTTAGCTGCATGCAAAAACACAAACGTCAGGGGAGATTAACTACCAATTCCGTAGTTCGAGAGATCTAAACGCTGTCAGGGGAACTAATCCCACAACCAAGCGAACAGAATATAAAAGACCAAGAACGACAAGCATTAACAACGAGTGAGGTTAGTTAACGAACTGGCGCCGACTAGCAACCAGACGAGGGTATAAATAGTGCAGAGAATGACAAACTAAATAAGGCGCAGGTGTGGAAATTAATCGGGAGTGATTAGCTAAACACAAAGGTGAGGAATGCATGCAACGAGGGGGGAGGAGTGAAAGGCGGAAGCAAACGAGGAAAACCAAACGAACAAGTCAGGGAAGGAAACGCCTAGTCCGCAGCAGAGGGGAAAACACGGACAAAGGGATCCAACATGACACGGAGGGAAAACAGGAAAACACGGAAAACGGACAGGAAGGGAGCGGAACGTTACACATAGCCTACCTTTCCCTCAGCGAAGGGGAATGCCATGCACATTAAATTGCTTTCAGCCCACTCCATCAACATCCAGGCGATGTGCGATGGTACGGGACAATGGCTATCCATTAAAAAGCAGCTGATAACACCTATATCAAGCCTAATGCGCGAATTGTCATTTACACCTAATGCGTGAATTGGCATTCAATGGAAAACTCGCGCACGGCAATAGACGGACATTTAAGTTCTGAAAATGCGCTTCAGATGTCATTACAATACAGCTCTGTTTATCTATGAATACAGCCTGTAAGTAAATAGAATGGTTTGTGACTGAAAAAAGTTCAAAACCTTGTCCAGTGAATATTGCATTTATTGTTTTTCAAATAGCCTAGGCTACAGCGGATTCGCTGTGCATAAGGTTTTTTTCGATAGCCTATGGTTAAAAAATGGAGATGTCACCATGTTAACTAAATTGTAACCTTAGCTATTCTTCGTCCTTCATATTTTTTAAATTACAGTGACCAGGTTTCCATACTCTCACCGTTTAAAACCCAGCTGATTTCACCCGTTATTCCATAACTGAACAAAACGATTTTAAAGAGAACTAAGCGTCTAATTAGAAACTAAAACAAATTTGCAGCACGTTACACAATTAATTCACAATTAATTTTAATGCCATTCTCTGCACGTGCGCTGCATGTTCTCTGTTTCCCCTGCTGTAAGTCGCACGTTTCGCGGTCTTCCTGGGAAAGTGGATTGTTTTAAAGGATTACGCTACGAGTAAAACAGGTTGGTCACATTTCCATAAACAGGACATTATTAAACAAGGGGAAATATGCGTGAACATATGGGTTGCGAACCTGACAGCTTTATTGTAGGCTATTTATTGTCATCATTAAGGCAAAATAACGGTATGTATGTTATTAATCAATATTAGCCTACTATGCAGGTAGCCTAATGAACTTTGGATGAAGCTTGAACTTCGAGAACTCCATGAGAACAGCCTCTTGGAATTGATGTTTGACACTTTCATTGCATAATCAAACGAAATTCGCTGAACAAGCAGGCTAATTTGGCGTTTTCTAAGGTGAGACTGAAGCCATTGATGGCTTATTCTCAGCTGTTGCAGGTCCTTTTAACGAAATTTAACCGCATATATTTTGTAAAATAACAGCCCTGTCTGGAATTACCGGGAACTCATAGGCTAATGGTTAGTCCGAATAATATTGATCATACTCCATTTAGCCTATTCCTTGATCACACTAAACACGCACGAGCATGTCTGTTTCGCCATCAAGCAATCCGCCAAGGTGGAAAAGCAGGCTTTTAAAGGGAATGGGATATGACATTTTGATTGGTTTATTGCATGTCATGCCCAAGACACACCTATAATTAATGATGCAACTAGGTTCAGCCCAGTTGCACCTCGCGCCGTGCTTAGCGCCAAAAAAACACGCCGTTAAAATAGCAAAAGTGGACTTGGACACGCCCAAAATGGACTTTACGCCATGCGCTTAGACTAAGCGCCAAGATCGCCAAGATAGGGCCCATAGGGCGTAACATGCAATGCATGCAAATAAATTAATACACTGACAACTGAGCATGGAAAATAAGTCATTTTATTTCTCAGTGTAACCAAAATACTATGTACATTCAATGGTATGGGCTCCAGTCTACAGAACCAAGGCTTCCTCACGCATAGAATTTCATCTGATTTATCAAATGATTCAGACAGAAATTCCTAAAACAGCCAACAACCATAAAACACTGAACTTCAGTGTGCGACTGTTCTTTTCTTGTTAAGTCTTGGTAAGCACTAAATGTCATGGCACTAATACAATTGAGGCATCCCACTGGTATCCAATCATTTCACTGGCTTCTAATAAGGTATTTCGGTTAAATAAATTCCAGTGATCCCTATCTTCTGTGTTAAGGGAACTGAAGCCTAGTTTATACTGTGCAAAAAGCAAGATCGCGATGCCCAATGGTATTGATTTGTTACTGCTGGAGGAAGAAGAGGTAATCCTCAATCTCCTTCTAGTGAGAGGAGAAATTTCTCATCACCTTAGCCAAGCAGAATGCTCCGTATCCCCAGGCCAGTCAACCAAAGCTGTGAGACATTAATGATGTGTGTGAGCCACTAGAAATTTCAGGAGGTACGAGACAAGTGGCTCACAGCATGTGAGACGTTCCAAATTTCTGTCAATGAGCCTGAGTTCTCAAATTAAGTGGCTCATTCCGTTGAGGCACCACACTGTGGTGCAAGGATAAGCTTCACAGCCTCAGATTGAATCCGGACCATGCCAGTGCCGATTGTGGCCAGTAGGTCTACCGGGGGACCCAGAATTGGTGCCAGCGAGGGTACGGGAGGGTTCAGGCGGGCAGGTTTCATCGCTCTTGGACATCCCCTTGGACATTCCAAACTGCTAAATGCTCCTCAAAGGAGCGAGGAGTGGGGAACGAGAAGTTTCCTGGAAGGTGCTTCAGAGATGAAACACAAGTGTAGCCGTTGCGGAAGCCTTTTCTCAGAACGCGTGATGTGTATAAATTATCCACCACTCTTCACACCTACCACGTCGCAGGCACACCCCATACACAAATGCAATTTTACCGTTCCTTTCCATTTATTATAAAGCGCTAATCTATAATGACACTCATTGTTTATAACTAACAAAAGCACCGTTTATTCATTAAAAAATAAGCTAAAAAGCATTATAGTTAAGCACGTGAGCATAATATGATGCTGACGCTTGATTGAGCAAGGACATTTCATTTGCCTAATGCATGTTGCCTCGTTTCCTCCATCCTTGTATCTGATCCTTGCATCCGTTCCTCGCGTCCTCCATTGGGTGGAGCTAAGGAGTGAGGAAAGGACGTGCGGAAAGGAAGCAAGGAGTAAAAATAAGTGACTGGAATGAACCAAGAGTGGACCTCCCTGATTAAGATAGGAGGGTGGGAGGGTGTCAGTGGTTCCATACAAGGTTACATCATCAGCCTTGCTCCCAGGAGGCCAGAGAGAAAGGTAAGCAGTGCCACTCTCATCCTCCCTGCTGCACTGCTGGTCTTGTGTGTCGCCCCCTGTTGGCTGGAGGTCAAGTGGCAGCGCCTGGTGTTCCCTGCCCCATCCCATGCGATCAGCTCTGCCCGTGGGGCACAGCAGCTGGCGGTGTAGCGCACGTGCAGGGGTGTTCCCCCGCCCCACCCTGTGACGTTCTGAGGGGGGTCACCCTTGAGCAGGTGGTGCTCTACCGACCACTGCCTCCTTTCCCCTTCGGGGTCCCTGCCCTTTCCCTCCTGTTGCTGTGGTTTCCACGCTTGACCTGGAAGCAGCATGAGTACGCCATGGCCCTCGGATAGCTGCAGCGCTGCCAGGCCAGAGCGCCCCCTATCTGTCACTGCTAGAGACACGGTCCAGCTCGCCTGGCGACACACAGGCGGGCAAGTGGCCTCCACCTGCATCGGTGAGCAAGATGGGGGGAACACATCGGGGTCCTGGAGAGAGAGAGAAGAGGGGCAGCAGTTTATTATAATGCTTGGGATCTGTGCTTGTAACCCAAAGGTTGCAGGTTCAATTCCCAGGTAGGACATTGCTGTTATACCCTTTACCTAAATTGCTTCTGTATATATCCTGCTGTAAAAATGGATATTATTTTGATGGACTATGATACTATGCTAAAAGTTGATACCATGCTAAAACTTGTGCAACTTGCTCTGGGTAAGAGTTTCTGCTAAATGCCTGAAATGTAAGGAACAACTTCATTTTCACCCCTTGTGCTAGGCATGAACCTCTCCACTATAAGCCTGGCAAAAGCGGTACAATAACAGAGCAATACCCGCCCTCTTTTTGGGGCAAAACCAATATTTTCTTTGCAATAAAATCAACTTGTGAAAGTGGGTCTAAGGTGAGGGCGGTTTTTGACATAGGGAAGTGGCTGAACAATGTGTGTCAATGTGTGTCACAACGAGCCCATAGTTTAGACCCACTGTGGTACCTGTTAGGGACATAAGATGTCTTCCTATAAATATCTGGGAATCTGGCTGGATGACAAGCTTAGTTTTAAAGTGCACACTGACAACCTGGTTAGAAAACTGAAGGTTAAACTGGGGGTTTTATTTTGGAAACAGACAATGCTTCAATTTTGCAGTTAGAAAGAAATTGGTCCTAGCCACCTTTCTTCCAATGATTGACTATGGTCATATTCTTTACATGCATGCCTCTGCTTCCACCCTACAGGCTATAGACACAGTGTACCATGATGCCTTCACTATAAATGCCAATTCACTTACGCATCATTGTCTTTTGTAGGAAAGAGCAGGCCTGCCATATTTAGTTTACAGTAGATGGTTTCATTGACACATTTTTAGTTATGAAGCTATTATAGGGAAACTACTTAATTATTTAAATTGTCTTTTTAAATGGAACACACGTTCTTACAACTTACATTCACAAAGCCTGCCTTTTTTAGCCTGCCTTGTGCCTCGGCCTTCCACAGAATTTGGAAAGACGGCTTTTAGTTATTATGCCCCATGGTCCTGGAACTAAAATGGCATACTTAATCCCTTTGGATGATTTTAAGAGGAAGTTGGGAGATTTTAAAAACTGAGGGTTGTAATTGTTTTATCTGAAATATGTGCTGTATAATTTGTAGTTTTATTGGCGTTGCTTTGTGTAATAGTATTTTATGTTATAATCTGACCTGCCTTTCTTGGCCAGGGCTCCCTTGAAAAAGAGAGGTAAAATAAAGGAAAAATAAAAAATAAATAAATAAAAAGATCAGTGTAGGTTCACTGACATGTGAGACTGCTGTACAAGGTCTGAGGGAAGGGGCTACAATCCTTCGGTCCTATGTTCAGGAAGAGCCTCTGTTGTGGATCTCACCGGTGGAATGACGACAAGGTGCACCACGGCGTAGTTTGAGTCGGCGGTGTCCAGTGCTCGGACCGTGAGGGTGAGCGTAACCGCGCCCCCTGGTTCTGTGCCCCCTGGAGTCTTCACCTCCACCTCCCCCCTCAGCGACCCCCTCTCGCCCACTGACAGCCTGCAGTGGGGAAGAACATCCACATGGGTGTGGGCATCGAAGATATTTCTCTCAACCTGTTAGGGAAACTTGTCAGGAGTTCTGATATTTTGAGCTATTAAGAACTAGCAATGGCATAACTTGGTTTCATGAGCCCAATCCCAGGTGGAGTTGCAACGAGCTGTCATTCACTGACTTGTTTATTAAACCAAATCAAGAGATGTTTATCTCTACTGCAAAGCACAATGATTGGATCAGGTCACTGAGTCACTATTAGCACTTTTTTTGTTTTGTTTCATGAAGATCTATTCTCACCCCGCTCTCCCCGTTACCTGTCTTACCTGCGAGAACCTCTCTGTGTGAGGAAACCGCGGTCGTCGGCGGCAGTCAGTGTGAATTGGCGGGCGGGACCGTGGTTCCACATGTCAAAGGTGACCGTGGAGGCGTGGCCGGGAACCAGGTGAGGAGCTGAGAGGACCTGTGGGGGGAAGATGAGGAGTCACAGAACGCAGCTCAACACATTGACAAACTCGTCTTCACATTCAAACCAATGGGGTAATTTGTGGGTTTGTACCCCTCCAGTATGCTGTCATGTTGGGTGTGTATTGTGTGTGGTGCAGAAGCACTTCTTAAAGGGGACATGAAGGACTCGGTCAAGTGGCTCTGGTTTGTTAGCTTTTTACCTTAAATTAGATATGACCATGCGTTCAAATCTCAAACCGACCCGTATTTGCTGGAAAAATAAGTTGAAATTTGCTTTTTTTCCACTACGGCGCAGCAATCTTGGACCAACTGCGGTTGTGACATCACT
Organism: Synaphobranchus kaupii; assembly: GCA_029718625.1. Lineage (NCBI taxonomy): Eukaryota > Metazoa > Chordata > Actinopteri > Anguilliformes > Synaphobranchidae > Synaphobranchus > Synaphobranchus kaupii. Next base: position 40,998,556 of record CM056378.1, read on the forward strand.
AGGTTGGTTGGCTTATGCTGCTCAATGTATTCCTATGGAAAAATAGCTGACTTTCAGGGAGCTCAACGATGTATCGTGAGGAAAAAATAAAACAAAAAAACGCACAAACGGTCTTTTTGTATTGTATTGATGCTACACATTAGACATTAGACATAGACATGACCCTTATGGAAATGTAATATACTGCAGTATATTTTAAATATATTGTGAAGATAATTTTGATATATTTACAATATACTGCAGTATATTCTATATCTCTTCCATAAGGGTAACTAAAACTTTTAAACCGTTTCTAGTGATTATGTCTTACCATCAATTTCCTGGATTGTAAAATATAAGCCCGTTTTCTGGACCAGCTTCGAGTATATTTTACGTTTTAGTATTTTTTTGTGAATATAGCCTACCAGCACTGGTACTGTTTAAAAAATTGACGTCCCATAATTCCCTCCGGATGCGCAAACGTAGCGTAGCGTTGTCTCCAAACGTTGTCATATAACGTTAGCCAGCAGGAGCACACAGCTCCGTTTTTAAACACTTTTCTAGCTTGAAGGACTAAAAGCTAGAATTGCTTTATGTGGTTAACCGTAGCGTAGTTTCTGACCTTGTCGGGCGGGCTTCTCAACTTAGCAAGCTAACGTTAGCCAAATGATGATATCTGATTGGTCAAGAACCACCCGTGCGTTGCAGTAATGGATGTATTTTTAACTGCAATATTATATACAATGTTTTCGATTTTCATAACAAAATTATACATCGTCGAACTCTGAAGAACCTGAAGAGAATCAGGATGGCATCCCTTTAGTCACATCACACTTTTATCTATCAGTGAATCTGTTCAATTTCGAACCTTCCAGTATACAGTATAGACCTGCAGCTGGAATTAACGACCACTGATGTAGATCAGTGCGACGCAGCGCGTCTGGAAAGAAGCTGGAAACAAGGTAACTGGGAGGCGCAGTTCTAGTGCGGTAAGCTTCAAGACTCACATTAAACATAAAATCGATATAGAAGTTTAGGAAATAACCCAGTGTTCCCCTTTAACCCGTATGTGCATGTGCCAACTTTATATCATTTATATGGAGGCTCTCTGCAGTTCTTTGTGTTGTTGTGCTGGTGTGTTTACCCGTATCTGCACGTGTGTAGGCTGGATCATCTCCGGGGAGACGCGCTCCAGCCTGTTTCCTATCCCGTCTTTCCCCGACAGACGCACACAGAACGGCTCTCGGGGCACCGATGCCATGCTGCCCACCAGCTCTTGCCCAGAAGATGAAGAGGATGAAGAGTTGAGAGGCACTTTGAGCAGGCTCTCCCCATTGGCTCCCAGGAGTGTCACATGACTGAAGGAAGCCTCCTCATTGGGTGGTAAGCCTGTCACAGTAAGCACCAGACATGTGGGCACACCTGAATAAGGACAGGAGGGTGCACACACACAGACACACACACAGTGAAGTGAATCAAATTGAGAATCACATGAACACAGAAAACATCAGATAACAATGTCATTCAAAAACCAGTTTACAATTACAAAATTGCTTCCATAGGCAATCATGCACACAAGTAATCAAACAGGTTTTCTCTCTTTCTCTCGCACGTACACACACACACGCACACACATACGTATGCAAACCTGACCTGCCACTGGACTTCCCTCCACTCGAGCCAGTCCTGGATGTGTCCCATTGGCCACCACCGCAAAATAATACAGGAAGTCCACACTGCTGTCACCTGGGCAAAGGGGACGGAGCCAGAATGAGAGAGTCGTGTCAGTCACCCCAGCACATCTGTACTCCCTTCTGATCAGCTGTGACTCTATTACCCCCCGGCCCTGTACCAATCGCGTTGAGCATGACGGGACCCTCTGCATCTGCGCTGAGGCGCCACTGCCCCGGCTCCATCGGGGGTTGCAATCTGATCCGGTAAAGCCCCTGGAACCGCTCCAGCTCCGCCAGGGAACTGGGCCGGTCCAGCAGGGACTGGCTCTCACCTGCCACGGACATGGGGAGAAAAGTTAGAGACAGGGAGAATAAGAGACAGAGATGGAGGGAGTAGTTGGAATATTCACATTGATTATATCTGCTCTTCAGTCCAACAGAGAATGTATTTTCTTCGTAGGCTGTTGGTTTTTGACGTGAGGCCAAAAAATGAGAGAATAAGGGATAGAGATAGAGGAAGATTTACAGAGAGAGCCTGGGACCTTATGCATAAAGATGCTGCCACTGTATTTGTCCCAGTAAGTCAGTGAATGTCAGTGAATGTGAGTCAGTATGTGTCAGTCTGTGTGTGAGTGTGAGGCAGTGAGTGCCAGTGTTGATTTACCTGAGGGGCTGGTGAGCACACAGTGTTTTAAAATGCCAGTCAGGTGCAGAGTGACGCTGTTCACTGCACTGTCCACACGGAAGGGGAAGTGGGTGGACCCTGAAGCCGAGTTGCACACCATGTGCAAAAGAGTTACCTGCGGCAGGGGGAGACAGTGAGCAGTGCTGTGTGAGAGAATAACCAGCAGGGGGAGACAGCAGTGCTGTGTGAGAGCGCGTAACCAGCAGGGGGAGACAGTGAGCAGTGCTGTGTGAGAGAATAACCAGCAGTGGGAGACAGTGAGCAGTGCTGTGTGAGAGAATAACCAGCAGGAGGAGACAGTGAGCAGTGCTGTGTTAGAGAATAACCAGCAGGGGGAGACAGTCAGCAGTGCTGTGTGAGAGAGGGTAACCAGCAGGGGGAGACAGTGAGCAGTGCTGTGTGAGAGAATAACCAGCAGGGGGAGACAGTGAGCAGTGCTGTGTGAGAGAGCGTAACCAGCAGGGGGAGACAGTGAGCAGTGCTGTGTGAGAGAGCGTAACCAGCAGGGGGAGACAGTGAGCAGTGCTGTGTGAGAGAATAACCAGCAGGGGGAGACAGTGAGCAGTGCTGTGTGAGAGAGCGTAACCAGCAGGGGGAGACAGTGAGCAGTGCTGTGTGATGGAATAACCAGCAGGGGGAGACAGTCAGCAGTGCTGTGTGAGAGAGTAACCAGCAGGGGGAGACAGTGAGCAGTGCTGTGTGAGAGAATAACCAGCAGGGGGAGACAGTGAGCAGTGCTGTGTGAGAGAATAACCAGCAGGAGGAGACAGTGAGCAGTGCTGTGTGAGAGAATAACCAGCAGGGGGAGACAGTCAGCAGTGCTGTGTGAGAGAGCGTAACCAGCAGGGGGAGACAGTGAGCAGTGCTGTGTGAGAGAATAACCAGCAGGGGGAGACAGTGAGCAGTGCTGTGTGAGAGAGCGTAACCAGCAGGGGGAGACAGTGAGCAGTGCTGTGTGAGAGAATAACCAGCAGGGGGAGACAGTGAGCAGTGCTGTGTGAGAGAGCGTAACCAGCAGGGGGAGACAGTGAGCAGTGCTGTGTGATAGAATAACCAGCAGGGGGAGACAGTCAGCAGTGCTGTGTGAGAGAGTAACCAGCAGGGGGAGACAGTGAGCAGTGCTGTGTGAGAGAGTATCCAGCAGGGGGAGTCAGTGAGCAGTGCTGTGTGAGAGAGTAACCAGCAGGGGGAGACAGTGAGCAGCGCTGTGTGAGAGAGCGTAACCAGCAGGAGGAGACAGTGACCAGCGCTGTGTGAGAGAGTAACCAGCAGGGGGAGACAGTGAGCAGTGCTGTGTGAGAGAATAACCAGCAGGGGGAGACAGTGAGCAGTGCTGTGTGAGAGAGCGTAACCAGCAGGGGGAGACAGTGAGCAGTGCTGTGTGAGAGAGCGTAACCAGCAGGAGGAGACAGTGAGCAGTGCTGTGTGAGGGAGCGTAACCAGCAGGGGGAGACAGTGAGCAGTGCTGTGTGAGAGAGCGTAACCAGCAGGAGGAGACAGTGAGCAGTGCTGTGTGAGAGCGTAACCAGCAGGGGGAGACAGTGAGCAGTGCTGTGTGAGAGAATAACCAGCAGGGGGAGACAGTGAGCAGTGCTGTGAGTGAGAAAGCCTTTACTTCATTTTATGCGCTCAGAGTCAAGGAAAAATGTATTCCACAGAAATAAATTGGATTATCAATATTTTTGCAGTACTTTCTGATTTTTGTTGATTTATTATGAAATATTGTTTATTGATTAGCGACACAGTGTACAAATCAGTCCTGTCCTTGCAGTGCTACCTTGCTTGAAGCTATGTTGTCCTGAATGATGGTGGACACTCTGTGGATGTCAGAGTTTGTGGTGAAGATGGCGAGACCCCCAGAAACGGAGGACAGCAAGGAGTACAGAGAAAACCTGTCAGGGGACAAGCTCTCCCTCCTCTTCCTCATCCCTTTATCTGTCCCAGAAAAGCTTGGGTCCTCCGTCAGCAAGAAGCTCACCTGTGACAGGTGAAGAAGAATTCTCAGGGCTGGTGACAGGATAGGTTAAGGATCCAGTAACCATAGGTTTGGTCATATTAGTGACAGAGGTGATTAATGCATACATGCATGCTTGACTGGGTGTGTTTGTGAACACAGAGGCATACTTTACGGACAAGTGTGTGTCGACAGGATTACAGAGACAAGTGTGCACGCAGACAGGTATACAGTGATTTGTACAGAGGTCTGTGTGTGTGTGTGTGTATGTGTGTGTGTGTTTGAATAGGTATACAGACAGGTGTGTGTGTGTCTGTGTGTGTTAGTGCTTGGACAGGTATACTGACAGGTGTGTGAGTGTGTGTGTTTGCTTCTGTTTGGACAGGTGTACAGACAGGTGTGTGTGTGTGTGTGTGTGTGTGTGTGTGAGTGTGTGCGTGCCTGCGTGCGTGCGTGTGTGTATGTGTGTGTGTGTGTGTGTATGTATTTGTGTGTGTGCGTGCGTGCGTGTATGCACATGTGTGTGTGTGCGTGTGCACATGCGTGTGTGTGTGCGTGTGCACATGCGTGTGTGTGTGCGGACAGGTGCACCACCTTGCTCTGTTTCTCCAGTGTCAGAGCCTCCACAGCACTGTACAGGTGTGCATCTTTGGGAGAAGCATCGGTGAACACGAAGATCTCAGACAGAGGGGGGCTATGAGTCAGGGCCAACTGTGGGGAAAAACAATATTTTACAATATTTGAATTAGACGATATACATTTCTGGCCTTTCTGTTCCATCTTCCTCTCACGTTAATCCACTCCTAAGGCCCCCTGCAATCTCTTCAAGCCCCTCCCACCACTTCTCAGTCATTAAGTCCTTCCCTCCTACCTACTCACCTGTACAGCAGAAAGGCACATCTCCGGCTCATCCCCTCCCCCCAGTGCTGTGAGTTCTTCCAGGTACTGCATGAACTGGTCTGGATCGTCTGTCTCATACACAGGCCCTACGGCTACAACGTTGTGTGGTGTAATAAACGTGATACACAGGCCATACTGCTGCAACAGTGTATGTAATAAACATGCGATACACAGGCCCTATGGCTGCAACAGTGTGTGTAGTAAACATGCGATACAGAGGCCCTATGGCTGCAACAGTGTGTAATAAAAATGTGATACACAGGCCCTATAGCTGCAACAGTGTGTGTAATAAACATGCGATACATAGGCCCTATGGCTGCAACAGTGCGTGTAATAAACATGCGATACACAGGCCCTATGGCTGCAACAGTGTGTGTAATAAACATGCGATACATAGGCCCTATGGCTGCAACAGTGCGTGTAATAAACATGCGATACACAGGCCCTATGGCTGCAACAGTGTAATAAACATGCGATACATAGGCCCTATGGCTGCAACAATGTGTAATAAACATGCGATACATAGGCCCTATAGCTGCAACAGTGTGTGTAATAAACATGCGATACATAGGCCCTATGGCTGCAACAGTGTGTGTAATAAACATGCGATACATAAGCCACACGGCTGCAACAGTTTGTGGTGCAATAAGCATGCGATACACAAGCCATATGGCTGCAACAGTGTGTGTAATAAACATGCGATACACAGGCCTGGGACGGCCCACTGTCATGTATCCTGTACAACAAAACCTTCTCCTGCGGCACAACCTATTTAGAGAGTAGCTTTAACGTTGTGTCTTGGAGGGTGGTTAGAAATGGAAAGCCTTGGTATGTAAAGCTCTGACATAGCGTAGTGTGTTCGTTGGGCGGGGCTCTGTTTTCTCGCCTGGGTCATGGAAGGGTACCAGCAGGTAGGTGCCGGGCTGGCGAGCAGTTTTGGCGCGGGCCTGGATGATGGAGAGGGCGCGGAGACGGGCGGCGGTGATCTCCTCGAACATGCTGCCCGTGGTGTCCATCACAAACACCAGCGCCGGCTGCTGCCTCACGCTTAGTAACCTGAGACAAATGTAGCCACAAATGCAAAATGATTCAAATACACGACAAATACAAATCACAGCAAATGACCAAAAAATACAACTGTTGCTACTGTATATTCACACGGTGTGCCTAGCAGTAGTGTTCTAGGAAGAGTTACAAACCTCAAAACCCCGATATCTGATATGAAACACTGTCTGCTCACAATATTGCCTGCCCTAGACTTTGAGCGCCCCTAACCATGATTTAGCCCTCCCCCAACCAACATTATAAATAATATATATATATATATATATTAGAATAATTAGGGGGCCTCCCTGGTGACTGCAGGGCCCTAAAGAACCATTTATGTCGCTTATTGGATCGAACCGGCTCCAGCTCACATACTACATTTCAAAATGTAGCATTAAGACATTTTGACTGATAAATAATTTATAGTAGGGATAATACATTTCCCTGTTCCTCAACAGACAGCATACTTTCTGTAGAGCATATTTATGCAAATTAAATGGATTAATCTGTGATCAGCTTGACCTGCTGACCTGAGAAAACTCATGGTTCCCACAGCGTCTCGGAGGTCTTGCAGAACGGCCACGGTTGCCGCGGTAGCGAGTCGGGCAGCGTCGCCGTGGAGATAGTGATGTGGGGAGAATAAGGGGGAGGTGCTGTCCTTGTTGATTCCACCACGAGCCCCCTGGTGGCGGCTGCTGTCCAGCAGCCCTCCGTGGCTGCACTTGCCTGGAGTATTACAGGAGAGACAGAGAGGAGGCAAGCATGGTGCTATGAGACAGATACCCAGGGGAAGATGCTGGTATGTTCCACGCACAGTTCAGCGTGTGCTTACATGTGAACCTAATCTCCTTCCTCCCGAAGTCTGATTTCAAAGAGCTATTGATGTTTTCTGACAAACATAGAAATTCAAGCTCTACTCAAAGGCAGTAGCCATACAATGACAGTAACCACAAATTACCGGTACTAATTTGTAATGCTGTAACTTGAATGGAAGACCAGGGGCCACATGTATAAAACTCTGAGTAAAATAATGCTCAGGGAGAAAGTTGGAAATCTGCTTATGCAAAGTTTTGCATTTTCCCCCTCTGTCTTTTGATCACGGTGTCGCCATATCACATTGACTCCACGGTGTCCAGCGTGTGCAGAAGTATGCAGATTTTCTTATTTTGTACATCTGAATTTCTGTGCTGAAACTCGCTTATGCAGCTTTCTGAGGGCATTTTTCTGCTCAGCACTGTTTATACATCGGGCCCCAGATGTGACAAAATTAAATAAATAAATGTTAGTAATAATCAATTGATGATGAAATAAATAAATAATATCAAGAACCACTCAATTTAAAAATAATATCTTTTGATTGACATCCTGATGTACCTGCGGGTTTGGCAGGGTGAGAGCTGAAGTAGCCAGTCGTGAGCAGGGGTGTGTGCTGGCTCAGCAGAATGTTGTTCCTGCAGGTGGCGCCATAGCACTCCGCGCAGGTCGGTGTGTCCTCTGAAAGAGAGCGACCAGGAACAGGTGAGCATAAACACGGTGCTCATCACTGCCATAACCCACTGTAAAAGAGTCAGTCCTATGGAGTTTATAACTGTGTCTGTCTGGCATTTATTAACAGGGATGATTGGATTGGGACCTGTCTGCTGATACTAGCTGATGGCTAGCAGGTGTAACTGGAAAAGTGTGCAAAATACATAACAGAATATTTTGACTGCAGTGTGGTGAATTCAAGACAGCCGTGACAAACTAGTTAATTATAAAAACACATTTAAAATTATATGTTGGCTTAGTAGTATGTATGCATAGTATGCATTTATTGATTGTTTGTAAAAAATAAAAAAAACATTTTTACAGGTACTTATTGTGAGCTAATTCAAGTTAAATATCTTATTCAAGGGTAAGTGTGCTCTGCCCATGATGCCAAAACCATATCTTATTTTTTTTATAACCCAATCAAACAGCAAGATATTACAGTTTTTCTCAATTGTTTACACACTAACACTGGAACTTACGACACAATGACCACAACCTGAAGCTCATGTACCAACTCCCTAAACCAATTCTGCTGAAATACAAGCACATTTCCTGCTTTACACTCAGATTTCAATTCTAAACCACACTTTTTTCAAAACACTACACACAATTCTCTCTATTTTGCACAATCTTCATGAATAGTATCTCTTTGTGTTCACATGGAACACACTGCCATTCAAATGGCTAAACTTACATTTCCAAGCCTGTTGTTCCATTTGCAATCAGAGCTTTAGCAATAAAAGGGCCACAGATGAGCTCCTGGTTTGGAGGGCAATGGATAGCAACATTGAAGAGAGAGGCGATCAGAGAGGCAGAGGAGTGAGAGTAAGAGGAGGACGAGGAAGAGGAAGAGCAAGAAGGAGAGCCATTATCTCTGATGAGATTTGAGCCACTGTGGTTGACCATGTGGTCCACCATGGTTTGACCATGAGGGAGGCTGGCCAGAGGGTTCAACCCAACTTGAGCCGCTTCTCAGTTGTTGATGAGCTCCTGTGGCCAGACAGGAACCAAAGACAGGATGCAGCCTAGTTCTTTTCTTTTTTCTTTTTTTTTTTTTTTACTGTACAGGCCTATTTTCTATTGTTTGTTCTGTACAAATCATTTTACACATCCAGTTGTGTTTGCTGTGATGTATAGGCTACAGTATTTTGGGAAAAAATACAGAATATATTTTTGTTGTTACTGTATATTTGTGTGTTGTTTTATATTTGAGTATAAAAACATTACACAGTAATATTTTACAACAGGAGTAAGTATGACACTGAACATGCAAAGGCATAATTCTCCTGATAAGGCATGCATACTAGTGTTTTCCATTCAGCACAACAGTGTTCAATTGGTTCTTAGAAATGTCTACTCATATGATGGTCTGTGTCCCAGCTAACGAAATCACGTTCTAGGAAGGTTCCCTGTATGTTATTAAGGTTGCTCTAAACGTTCCCTGGTTGATGCAATGTTGAGTTTTTTTCAGGTTCTAAGAACTTTCACACATCATTTCTGAGGAACGTCCCTTTAACATTCCAGAAACATTCTAGGAGCATTCCTCTTAGGTTCTAGGCACATTCTATGTAACATGAGGGCATCGTTCTGGGAACCTTCCTCTTGCGCTCTCCGAACAGCTTATATAACATCAGAGGAACATTCTAGGAACATTCCATGGAACATCAGAGGAATGTTCTATGTAACATTAGGGTATCTTTCTGGGAACCTTCCTCTTTTGCTCTATGAACAGTTTATATAACATCAGGGGAACATTCTAAGAGCATTCCATGTAACATCAGAGGAGAACATTCTCTGGGCATTCCATAAAACATCAGGGCAACGTTCGATGTAACATGAGGGTATCATTCTGGGAACCTTCCTCTTGCGCTCTACGAACAGTTTATATAACATCAGGGGAGTATTCTAGGAGCATTCCATGAAACATCAGGGGAACATTCTATGTAACATGAGGGTAACGTTCTGGGAACCTTCCTCTGGCGTTCTAAGAGTATTCTATAAAATATGAGGGGGACATTCTCTGGGCATTCCATAAAACATCAGGGCAACGTTCTACGTAACATGAGGATAACATTCTAGGAACCATCATCTTGTGCTCTACAAACATTTTCTATAACATCAGGGGAAGATTCTAGGAGCATTTCATGAAACATCAGGGGAACATTCTATGTAACACGAGGGTAACGTTCTGGGAACCTTCCTCTGGCGTTCTAAGAGTATTCTATATAATATGAGGGGAACATTCTCTGGGCATTCCATAAAACATCAGGGCAACGTTCAACGTAAGATGAGGATAACATTCTGGGAACCTTCCTCTTGTGCGCTACGAACATTTTCTATAACATCAGGAGAACATTCTAGAACATTCATTTTCTGTAGCTAGTGGGTTACCTTAACACATTTTATGGGGTAGAAAATGTTCAAATCATAATGACATCGATCTGTGCAAAAGAAATATTGCAAGTATCTTATAAGTTACTTTTTAAAGGATGTTGTAGCTGTCCCTTTTAGAGGAAATTTCAAAATTCGTTTTTTTTTAACTTGAGAATTTTTTGCTTTCACTAGAATTGGGTTTAATTGTGTTCAATTGGCTGAAACTATATTTCTGGCCCTTAACTAAAACCTACAGAAGCCCTGAAAGGCAAGGTGAAAAAAAATCGTAGGCCGTAACGTTACCTAGCTACGAGATAAACTTTTAAAAAAAATATTTTTTTTTACCTTGCCTTTCGGGGCCTCCGCCGTAGTATGCTACGTTAAGTCGTACGCACGACTTAGCACAGGCATTGGAGAAGGATTTCCGTAGCCTAAAACAAACTCATGAAACCAACCTCAATTAGGTGGAATCCAGACGTCGGAGTGGAGAAATCTAGGTTGAGAGACGTTTTGACATAAACGGACGCGAACCCTTATTAGCATTCACCTGAACGCTACGCGTCGACTTTTGAACACAAATGTTCACTGGGTAACAGAAAACAGCTATGGTTATTTAGTCTTCAAATGCCCATTTTGTAATCATATAACCTCAAGATCCGCGTGTTTTGCTAGTGTATTGACAAATGCAGACTTCCCCTGATAAAATGTTTAATTCTGAACTAATTTTCGTGTTATAAATGTGAGAAATATCTGCATAACACCTTATTTACAAATTTCCCAGAAAAGCTAGCCTATTTGGAAAACGTCCTTTCATAGCCTACAAGAGTTGTCAAAATGTTGTCAGAGCTGATTATGATATAAGCTATGCATTAAATATCTAAGTGGAGGGTTAATAATGCTAGACTGCATGACATATGATAGCTTATACAAATGTATTTCATAGATAACTGTGCAGTTATTGCTCCAAATTTTAATAATAATATTCATTTTTATTGCATTATAGCACGCCGCAGTTCAATATAGCCTCGCTATATGACTTGGTGCACATCTAATTCTATAACACTATATTCTCAGTCAAGCTGATCTCCTGGATAACGAAGCTATTTTCTCCATGCTACGAGTAGGCCTAGGTTAACCCCAGTAAAATTGCATAGCCTAGTTTGAAACGTAGGCAACCAGTTGGTAAGAAAAGCGGGGGTATCTAAACGTGTAAAAAGCGTGTAAAGGAATAGACTACTGCAATTATAATTATAACTGGGTTATATTTCTGCAGAATGCGATGTCCTGGAGTACGAAACTGTGGGTGTGCGTTCATTATTAGGCTAACCCTTGTTAATGACGCTTACCCTATGCACGGTGCCCCCCTAGTGGTAGTTGTTGACGTCCCAATTATAGCAACCTATTCATATTTCTTTGAATTTACAACAAAAAACCTCGACATTTTGACAACTCCTGTAGGCTATAATCGTTAAAAGGCCTTTTGCAAATATGCTAGCTGCTCTAGGAAATTTGGCAATAAGGTACCTGTGTTATGCAGTTATTTCTAACGTTTATAACACGAAAATTAGTTCAGCATTAAGGGAGTTATAGACCTAGCATATTTTCTCAGGGGAAGTCTGCATCTGTCAATACACTACCAAAATACGCTGATCTTTATGTGACTTATATATGTATTACATAAGCCTATATGTAACCTATAAAACAACGCATAAGTGAGCGGTATTTAGTTTTTTATATTTAAGGACTGAGCAACCAATGATCATAGCTGAACATACCCCTTTCATGCCGACTTGAAATGTATAGGTCTACGACTTTAAATAAATAGGCCCACGCCTTGAAATAAATGCGAGTGTATATAAATAGGCTACCCATTGAAATAAATAAAAGAGACGTAAAATAATGAATATTTATTTTGACACACGCCAATAACAGCTTGTTTAGCCTGACCTTCCGAGAAAAAAATTCAAGCTTGATTTTGAGGTTATATGATTACAAAATAGGCATTTGAAGACTAAATAATCATTGTTTTTTTCTGTTACCCAGTGAGCATTTTTGTGTTGAAAAGTCGGCGGAACTACAATGGTGGTGTCATCTGCATATACTCACTGAGCACAAACCTAGTTTCTATCCTAGGCAGACAGAGTTTTTACCCAAAAATAATGTTGCACGAATTTCTGCTATGCGCATGTGTGTGAACTTGCCTGTCCATGCTCGTTTGTGATATCATTCATAAAAGACTAAAACACACAGATGATCAGGTGGCCTTGGTGGCTCAGTGGAAAAGCCCTTGTCTTCAGATTCAAGGGTTGTGAGTTCGATTCCTGCTTGCTGTGGTCTTTATTTATTTAGTTGAAACGTGGTCTACATTACATTACATTACATTCATTTAGCAGACGCTTTTATCCAAAGCGACGTACAATAAGTACATAGCCTACAGAGACATCATCAAGATCACTACAGAACAGACAAGACAAAGCACATCCTTCCCATAATGTAGCAACTATCCCTAGTTATCCCGGTCTAAACAAGAACTCTTGAAAGAGGTCTACAAATAAATGTAGAAAAGAATGAACTTTGGAACAATTTTAAGAGGTCTTTTCACTGACTGCAATAGACGTTTATTTTAGGGCTTTTGGCCCTAAGCTTTTTAACCCTTAGCTTTTTTTCACTCAGAGGTCAAGGTCCTCTAGTAGCTCAACCAGGTAAATCGCTTGTCCTCAGCAATTCCAGATTTCCACAGCATGGGTTCAAATCCAGCTCAAGATAAACCTCAAAGGCCATTCTCTCTTTCCCTCTGATTTTCTAGTCTCTCATTGATTACTGTCCAATAAAACCAAAATGCCACAAAAAATATATTTAAATGGAACTACATATCACCATCAGCAGAAGAACAGGCCTAAGATCTAATAATAGTTACATAATCAAGTTGTAGGAATGTTTTGAGGACTTGAGAGGAAGTCAACATTATGACATCCAAGTAACACATTGCAACGTTTGTGACTTTTATGGGATGTTCCTGGAATGTCCTTTTGTTATCTTGGCGTAACATTCCCCTATATATACACCCCAGAATATTCCCAAAATAACGCTTTGTAATGACGTGGCAAGAATGTATGGAGAATGTTACCAATGTACTCCAGTCTCACAGTAAGGGAACGTTAAATTGAAGTGTTAGATAAACCCAAAGGGAACGTTTATACTAACATTACGAGAACATTCCCTTAATGTTACATAGAATGTTCCTGTAATGTGAAGGGGAAGTTCCACAAACAAGTTGAAGGAATGTTCTGAGGACTTGAGAGGAACACAACATTATGACATCCAGGGAACGCATTGCAACATTTGTGACATTTATGGGATGTTCCTGGAATGTTCTTTTGTTATCTTGGAGTAACATTCCCCTATATATACACCCCAGAATGTTCCCAAAATAACGTTTTGTAATGACGTGGCAAGAATGTATGGGGAATGTTAGCAATGTACTCCAGTCTCACAGTAAGGGAACATTAAATCCAAGCATTAGAGAAACCCAAAAGGAACGTTTCGACTAACATTCCGAGAACACTCCCTTAATGTTACATAGAATGTTCCTGTAATGTGAAGGGGAGGGTCGACAATCATGTTTTAGGAATGTTCTGAGGACTTGAAAGGAACTCAATATTATGACATCCAGGGAACGCATTGCAACATTTGTGATATTTATGGGATGTTCCTGGAATGTTCTTCTGTTATCTTGGAGTAACATTCCCCTATACATCCCAGAATGTTCAAAATAACATTTTGTAATGACGTGGCAAGAATGTATGGGGAATGTTAGCAATGTACTCTGGTCTCACCGTAAGGGAACATTAAATCCAAGCATTAGAGAAACCCAAAAGGAACGTTTCGACTAACATTCTGAGAACACTCCCTTAATGTTACATAGAATGTTCCTCTAATGTGAAGGGGAAGTTCGACAATCATGTTTTAGGAATGTTCTGAGGACATGAAAGGAACTCAACATTATGACATCCAGGGAACGCATTGCAACATTTGTGACATTTATGGGATGTTCCTGGAATGTTCTTCTGTTATCTTGGAGCAACATTCCCCTATACATCCCAGAATGTTCAAAATAACATTTTGTAATGACGTGGCAAGAATGTATGGGGAATGTTAGCAATGTACTCTGGTCTCACAGTAAGGGAACGCTAAATCCAAGCATTAGAGAAACCCAAAGGGAACGTTTCGACAAACATTCCTAGAATATTCCACTTATGTTACATAGAATGTTCCTGTAATGTTCATGGAATGTGAAGGGGAAGTTCCGCAATCAAGTTTTAGGAATGTTCTGAGGACTTGAAGGGAACTCAACATTTTGACATCCAGGGAATGCATTGCAATGTCTGTGACATTTATGGGATGTTAGGAATGTTCTTTTGTGATCTTGGAGTAACATTCCCTTATACACCCCAGAATGTTCCCAATGTAATGTTCTGCAATGACATTACAGGGCTGTATAGGGAACATTCTTTAAAGATCCCAAATGTTCCTCGTTACCTGGGTGTGTCATTTGAATACAAAATACCATTTTGAGAAGACATAACATTGTTTTGAAGGCAAAGTTTCATTTTGCAGGAGATTTGTGGGGTTTTGCATTTTGTGTGTGTGTTTTTTGATTTGTGTTTAGAGTTTTGAGAAAATGAGGTATGCTTTCAGAAAACGTGTGTAAACAATTTGTCACGATTCTAGCTTGTCATGTCACGTTTTATGTTTCATTTCTGTCATAGTTAGATTTCTTGTTAATGTCACGTATTGTGTTTAGTCTAGTCACGCCACGTTTTATGTTTAATTCTATGTTTCATTTTCATGTCATGTCACGTTTATTGTTTGATTATTGTTACGATTTATTTTCTTGTCATGTCACGTTTTATATTTGATTCATGTTACGTTTCCCGTTCATTGTTAGCGTACACATTTCCGTGTTTTTCCGCAGCCTTGCGTTCATGCTGTTTCTCTCTCTCTTGCTGTCGCTCACGCTTCCCTAATTGTTTCATTCTCCCGTGTCTATTTACTAATCTACTAACATTAGATCAGGATTGGGTAATACTAACTCTCTAACCATGGGCCCTATCTTACACCCGGCGCTAAGCGGCGCTAACCCAAACACAAGTGTCTTTGCTATCTTACACCCGGCGCATGGTTCATAATAATGCCTTGCGTTCACGTCGTTTAACTAGCATGTATTCTTGCGCCCATTACAAGAGAACTGGGCGTGTTGGTCTTAAGATGAGGAGTGGCCAGGATTCTTTTTGGCGTATTGCTATCTTGAGCCAGCTTGCGCTAGAACCACCACAAACCTGGTCTAAAGTCATGTCGCAGTTGTTTACATGTTATTTTAACGGCGCATATAAGTGCGTCTACATAGGCGGGTGCACACCGCACGTACCCTCCTGTCTGTTACACACAGGAGCGCGCACAAGCATGACTAAAATATCAAGATCAGAATGTGAAATATTATTACTGTGTAGGCTATATCAAAAATGCATAATAATAAAAGGTTCCATAGGTCCACATAACTTTCCCTCAGCGAAGGGAAACGATGCCACATTACATTGCTCTCAGCCCACTCCATCAACATGCAGGCGATGTGCGATGTTACGGGACAATGGCTATCCATTAAAAAGGAGCTGATAACACCTATATCAAGCATAATGCCCGAATTGTCATTTACACCTAATGCGTGAATTGTCATTCAATGGAAAACTCGCACACTGCAATAGACGGACATTTGAGTTTTGAAAATGCGCTTCAGATGTCATTACAATACAGCTCTGTTTATCTAGGAATACAGCCTCTAAGTAAATAGAATGGTTTGTGACTGAAAAAAGTTCAAAACCTTGTCCAGTGAATATTGCTTTTATTGTTTTTCAAATAGCCTAGGCTACAGCGGGTTCGCTGTGCATAAGGTTTTTTTCGATAGCCTATGGTTAAAAAACGGAGCCAAATATCACCATGTTAACTGAATTGTAACCTTAGCTATTCTTCGTCCTTCATATTTTTTAAATTACAGTGACAACGTTTCCATACCCATAGCTTATTAAAACCCCGCTGATTTCACCTGTTATTCCATAACTGAACAAAAGATTTTAAAGAGAACTAAGCGTCTAATTATAAACGAAAACAAATTTGCAGCACGTTACAATTAATTCACAATGAATTTTAATACCATTATCTGCATGTGCGCTTTACAGGTCTGTTTCCTCTGCTGTAAATCGCACTTTTAACGGTCTTCCTGGGAAAGTGGATTGTTTTAAAGCATTAAGCTACCAGTAAAAAAAAGGTTGGTCACATTTCCATAAGCAGGACATTATAAAACAAGGGAAAATATGCGTGAACCTATGGGTTGCCAACCTGACAGCTTTATTGTATTTATTGTCATCATTAAGGCAAAATAACGTTATTTATTTTATTAATCAAAATTAGAATGGAGGTAATGAACTTCGGATGAAGCTTGAACATGAGTTCATTGCTTCATTGCATAATCAAACGAGATTCGTTAAACAAGCAGGCTAATTTGGCGTTTTCTAAGGTGAGACGGAGGCCATTGGTAGCTTATTCTCAGCTGTTGCAGGTGCCTTTAACGAAATTTAACCCCATATATTTTGTAAAATAACAGCACTGTCGGAAATTACCGGGAACTCATAATGGTTTGTCCGAATAATATTTATCATAGGCTACTAGTGATCCATATAGCCTATTCCTTGATCGCACTAAACATGCACGCGCATGTCTGTTTCACCATCATATAAGCAATCCGCAGAGGTGGAAAAGCAGGCTTTAAAAGGGAATGGGATATGACATTTTGATTGGGTTATTGCATGTCACGCTCAAGACACACCTATAATTAACGAAGAGACTAGGTTCAGCCCACTTGCACACTGCGCCATGCTTAGCGCCCAAAAAACACGCTGTTAAAATAGCAAAAGTGGACTTGGACACGCCCTAAATGGACTTAGCGCCATGCACTTAGACTAAGCGCCAAGATCGCCAAGATAGGGCCCCATGTGTTCATGTTTACCTTACGTTTCTCGTGCATGTCATTTACTAATTTATTAATGCTAGGTCAGGATAGGTTTATTACTAACGATTAGTAATTATCTTGTTACCTTGTCAGCCTTCCACACCTGATTTCCATTCGCATGCTGCTCTCAAGCTAATTGTCTGCACCTGTCTACACCTGCATTTAAGCTCAGTGTTCATGTCTTGTCTTCGCAAAATTGTTGCCTCCTGTTTACAGTGCACTCTTGAGCGGTTTTTCCAAGCCTGTCTTTTGTTACGATCCAAGCCTGTTTTTTGACCACTGTTACTGACTTCTGTTTTGTTGACCACTGCCTGCCTGTACCACAAGTTATTGCCTTCTGTCTTTGTACTTTTGCCCCGCGGAGCGGACTCCGGTCTTGACTCTTGCACCGTCTTCGACCTCGAGCCTGCCTACAGTCTGCCTGTACTACTGCCCCGCTGACAGCTACTCTGGTTACTGGACTATTTGCATGGTGTACCGATTCCGAGACTGCCTTCTCCCTCGGTACTGTACTTTGGTTTTTTTGGCTGGATTACCCGTGTATGAACTTTGCTTGTGTTTTGACTACGCTCATTGGACTTTCCTTTAATAAAGCCCTGACGGGACTTTATCATCAGTCACTGTTTCTGAGTCGTGCATTTCGGGTCCTACCCTCACGAACCCGTCTCACAATTGAGAAAAACTGTAAAGGAGTTAAAACTGGTTCTCTAGGTAGGTAACTTTCTCAAGGGTAAAACAGTGGACTGCTCAGGATTCAATAGTTGTGTTCAGGCTAGCTGTGATATGGTGTAGTGATCTCACCTGAGGCCACGGGTATGGCTGGATGTTCAGGGTGCAGCAGGTGGAGGTAGACGGATCTCTGGCCCATCTCCACCCAGTTACTGTGGCTGTAGAAGTCCTGCCAGTCAAGAGAGTGTGTAAGCGTGTGAGTGTGTGTGCAGTGAAGAATAAGTATGAGTGAACGTGTGTTTATTTGTGTGTGCGTGTGCGTGTGCATGTTTGTGAGTGCCAATGCATTCTCCATCGGTTTCTAACCTACAGTCTTCAAACTCAAAATTTCCATGAAGGGAAAATGCCATGTCTATTCTAGATTTGTGTGACTGTGGCAGATGATCTAGGCTGACAAAACAGACCTTTTCTCTGCCCATAAGAACATATCAGAGATGATTCAAAGCTTGTGGAACTAGTTTGGGCAGACAGCTAGAGAAGCGCCAAATTCTCGTCAGCTCACATGGATAGGCTGTTTGTGTTTAGCAAGAAGTCGGCTTTGTACCTGCAGCGAGTGGAAAAGCTGGCCTAGGCTGCGCCGAGCCCCCTGGTAGTCCCGGGCCCTTATGGAGAGGAGGGTCTGTGACCAGAAATGCCGCAGCATTTCTGCGGCCCCTTCCACACGCTCCGAGTCAAAGTGGTACACTGGGTCGGACCGTGTGGAGCTCAGAAAGTCCATGGCTGCGTTGGCCCGCACCACCTCTCCCACAGCCCGCCAGAACCCCCGGCCCAGTTCAGCCTGGAGCCAGAGAGTAAAACAGGGATTTCAGCATCAAATCCATCTTTTCAGACTCCATATGCACCCAAAGGGGCTCAGATATACTTCGGTACATGCTGAGCAGTCAGCTGCAAGATGGCTGCCATATATTACCCAGGCAGGTGTAATATATAGGATGGTTATTATTAAGGTTCAACACCTATCTCCTATAATCCAAAACTACACCCAAATTGAGTGGTTCTTAAACTGCAACTGAAAACTACTGTAGCGGACTTTGACACGCTGTGTAGCACCATGCTTGTAAATGCAGCCATAACAGAGTAGACTGATTTACTGATCCTCATTTCCTCCTTCTTTCTATCCATACATCTGTCTATCGTTCAGCAGCCCAGGGGCCACATGTATAAATAGTGCTGAGCAGAAAAATGTCCTCAGAATGCTGCGTAAGCGAGTTTCCATGCAGAAATTCAGATCTATAAAATAAGATAATCTGTGTATCTCTGCACACGCTGGACACCATACGTATGCAATGTTTGGACACCGTGACTGAAAGGCAGAGGGAGAAAATGTAAAACTTTTCAAAAGACTTTCCTCCCTGAGCATTCTTTTAAGCATTTTTTTACTCAGAGTTTTATACATGTGGCCCCAGGTGGGGAATACACTATGTGGTGACAATGTGGCCTTGGATTATGGGACAGAATTATGGACAGTTGGGGTTATTCATCATATTCATTGCATTCACGGCACACAATAACCATAGAAAACTTGGTAGGATTTGGTATAATTTCTTCCCTCCACTGAAGAAGTGTGTCACAAAAAACGTAACATACGGGACTTCCCAGCTAACACATGACGGTCTGCATCCCTAGAGGGCAGGACGGGGACAGACAGTGAGAAATGTACACTCTCAGAAAAAAAGGTCCAAAAAAAAATAAAAAATAAAAATAAAACCTAAGAAGGTACAAATGCTTGTCACTGGGGTGGTCCCCTATAGGTACATAAAATTGTACCCCTATCCAGCAATACACAATTAAGTTTAGTACCTTTTTGATTGAAAAGGCTCTTGTTAGTGCCCAAATAGAACATTGCTGTATTTTCAGGGTACATTTGGGAAATTTGTTCCTTAAAGAAGTAAAATGTACCATCGCTATACCTTTATTTCTGAGAGTGTAGCGGGTTACCCATAAGGCCTCACCCCATCTTGGGCATGCGGGCGGCGGCCCGCGGGTGCCATGATGAGCGTGTCCAGCGTGACGTTGAGCAGGGCCTGCTCGGTCATGTACTGGTGCGTGTGCGAGTCCCAGGACAGGGTCAGCACCCGGGACCAGAAGTTGGGCAGGAAGGCCAGGCCTCCGGGCGGGGCCAGCAGGAGGCACCCCAGCACGCACACCCCAATCCGCGCACCCTTGCACGCCTGTCGTCCCGCCATCGCTCACACATAGGGGGAAAGGCGGAGTTAGGGTCAGGGATAGGGCCCTGTGGGGGGCGGACCCCTGCAACAAAAAGTAGGTGAAGTTAAATTAAATTTAGTCATTTCTGCAGTTATGTAGCATCATATAAACATTTTCCTGTTATTTGACCAATCATAAAACCAGCGAGGTTCTATTTGGCACACCTGTTGGAGAAGCTTATTAACAGGTGCATAGGAGAAAAAAAAAAGAATTGATATCGAATGACTGAACATTTTACTTAGTATTAAACATCCCAGTGTTCAGGAATCCTCTGCAGTCCTACGTGCTACACAGTAAAATGGTCAGTGTTAAATAAGCTCTGATATTTTATCCATTTTAGACACTTGTATGAACTTTGTCTGTCTCTGGGTTAAATTAACTCACCGTGTTTTACAGTGTAATGTGTGCAGTTTTAATGTGCAGGTTTAATTTATACATTGTTAAGCTCTGTAGCTCCAGTGTACCAATGAAGATGAGTTATTCTAGGATTAGCCATTTAATTCATTTTACTAACTTGGGACATGGCTGCAGTGTGTTGGCAGCTATACCTGCATTATAACCTGCGCGTACCTGAGGTGCACCTGCAGAACTGCAAAGAGAGTAAAAGGAGCGTACGGTCCTCAGTACGCTGTCGCCGAGTGTCGCCACTGAGTTGTTGACAGGATGTGGCGAGGCAGAGGCAGCACGTCCCTGCTGCCGTGGCGTTATCTTCTCTCGCAATCCCCACTTACCTGCTCCGATAAAGTCTGAGCCTGCTTCGCTTGGCCTTTACGTGCAAAGGCACCTGCACACATGGTGTTACACACGGTCAATTATTGTACATGTAAAATGATGTGCAGCACATGCAGAAACTTACAGACTGTTGCAGGCAGTTGTGTACTAACAGGCATACTATGAGGGCAACGGGACAACTGCACAAGGAACAGAAAATAGAGAAAAATGCAGTAATTACACCTGTGTGTGTGTGGAGGTGGGATCTGTGTGCGTGTGTGTGTAGGTATATGTGTGTGTGCGTTTGTGAAGGGGGACATTTGTCTGTGTGGAGGGGGAGATTTGTGTGAGTGTGTTTGTGGTGATGATGATCTGAGAAATCTTAGGTCTTACAGTACAAACGCATCACCCAAAGCAATAAAGCAGTATTATAAACCAGCAATAATAAAACAAGCACCTTCAGCTGCAACTCAATTCATGTTGATACAATAATAAAAAATATTATAACAATGATAATAATAATAATCATCATAATCATAATGTTTTGATGCATGTTTCTTCACCTTCGAGTCCCTTTGTATTATTGTATCATATTCAAACTCAGCACCTCTTAGAGCAGTGGAGTCAATATTTAAATGACTATTTTATTATTTAAATGCACATGTTCTCTGACAGTTCTAATTATATTATTCTGTATAGCCCCTTCACATGCACCAAAGAGTTCAATTTAAAAAAAGTTAAATCACAAGTGCATAAATGTATTTACTTTTATATAGATTTATTTTCTAATTGTGTGTCTGCATCTCTATTTGCTGAGATGCAGGGATCAAAGCTTTACTCTTATTGTAGCAGCGTATTAAATAAAAACCAATCAGCATGCACAATCCACAGCAAAAATAAGTGCACCGTGACTATGCTGGAAGAGCAATGAAGATTAAAAATATCATTGCCAAACCTTTTGCCTCAACCACATTGCGGTGGTCAGAAAATGACCCACTCCAGAATAAAAGCAACAAACCAAGCACAAACTAATATCATTAGAGGGCATCAGTGGAACTTGGTGTTAATTTCTCACCTTAGTTCATGGTCCGTACCCCTGGCGTGTACTCCTGTGACAATTTGCGAAGACTCAGACACAAACTTGCATGTGCGCGATGGATTTTTGCTTGCGCAGTCTACGCAGGAAATCCACACGTGCGAATAAGGTAAACCAGGACGTCTTCTAAATGTCAACCACCAGCTAAACAGCTCCCTAACGAAAGATGTCCATCACTTTTTTGTTGTACTGACCGAATGTCTCCGCCCCCCCCCACCTCCAGGACATCAAATTCATAAATGAGCGATGCGGGTGATGACGATGGAGAGTTGTGTGCGATGAGTCAGTTGGGAAAGATTCCATCGGTGCCTCTGGGAAGCGGCCACCCCCCACTGCCCACCGCCCTCTTTCTCCCCCTGAAACCCCTCAGCTCCCATTATCACATGCTGCATTGGTTCCTCACAATAAAGACAAATAGATCAATGCCCCCCCCCCCCCCCCCCCCCCCCCCCCCATCTCTGTGTTAGAAAACTTTGGGCTGGTCCGTGCAATGACAAAAACACCCACCCCTCCCCCCTGCACCAGAGCTTCTTTATCGTTACTTTATAGAGAATGAAAGGCGACTGGTTGCTAGCCAACACAGGACTCTGGCACCGCGTTCCCGTCCCTTCTCTTTTTTTGGTTGTGTTGAGGGGGGACGGGGTGAGGGAGGCGGGCCATCCGACACAGGAGCTCTGGGGGTCTTTGTCATTGATGCGCTGGCATTGAAGAAGCTTGACAGTTTTAGTCTTCTGAAGGGAGAGAGAGTGGGAGAGAGAGTGTATGGGAGGTTCTCAAATTATTTTTATTTGAGTAAGGGGAGGGATGTTCAAATAAGGGTCAGTAGTACTTGTGTTTATAGCTTGTGTCTGGTTATTGTGTATTTTAAACTGCTTTTCCACGTTGATCATGATGAAAAATTTGAACGAAAAACATAAAAAGATCAGGGTCACGCACAAAATAGATGTGTATGCCACTTTCCCCATGGATTTGGGATTTATAAAAACTTGACGTCAAAACATGTGCATATTTCTGCAACCTATGACCCACATGTACGCACATTTTGGAGACTGTGGGAATTGGCGACTCCGATGGCAAAGTAATGAAATACAGATAAATGTCCAAAGAGCCGTTTCACTCAATTCCTTTCACTTCATATCAAAGTATGCAGCCTTCTAATAATCACATCATTTTTCAAAGGAAAATCCAGGCCGAAGTAGCTTCTGTCTTTTTGGTGCTAGTCTGAAAGCCCATATTTAAGCATCCAGACTGTCTGAAAAACAATAATACCGCCAGTGACACCTCCCATGTGTTACATTCAAAGTTTTCAGACTCCATCAGGGAGTCCCAACTGTACAGACGTGTAAATTGCAAGTGCGCTTTTATCCCAGAATACGTTTGAATGCAAAGTCCATCAATGTGATTTCAATTTGATGGCTAGAGGTTCAGGGAGATATTTACGTGGATGTTATAGCATATCTGTATGTTTTGTGAGGTTGTATCTGTCTTTCATGTTTGTAACTATGTGAAACTGCCGCTTTAAGATGCAAGATGCGTCTGTGTCTTTTAGAATTGATTTTAAGGTCTTATTACTGGTTTTAAAGCTCTTAATGATATACAGAATGCCTGTCCTTTTATGTCCCACAGCGTGCCCTCTATTCCTCCACTGCAGGCCTTTTAACTGTACCAAAGGTAGCACATGTTAGGAGTGGCATGACAAGCACTTTTTATTATCATTATTATTATTATTAAGATACATTTTGTGTAATCAGACAATAGTGTTATCGTACTTTGAATAATGTCTCATCATGGACTGATAATGGGGGGACATGGCAAACACCTTCTCGTGGTGTCCCCCGTCAGTAACTTATGACTGCCAATCGTAGCTGTAAGCGAAACAGAGTTTGCCAATTAAGGGCCCTCACCCGGGCTGGTGCTCGGCTGCAGTCGGGGAGGAGAGCCGGTGGTGTTTACTCCGCTGGCCTCCAACCCAGAATACTGCAGCTGAACACCGAAGGACTCACCTCCAGCAAGATCAGCATCATTGAGCAGTTGGCCTATACCACCAAGGCCCTCGTCATCCTCCTCCAGGAGACCCATTGCGTTTCGGCAGACAAGCTAGTATTACCAAATTTCACACTAGCTGGGTCTATCCTAAGCAGGAAACACGGCCTTGCCACGTCTGTCCATGAAAGGTTGAGCTGGACTCTCGCCGACCAATCTCCGGCTGACTCGGAGATTGAGTGGTTGTGCGTGGACGTTGCCGGTTTTAAAATTGTAAACGTCTACAAGCCTCCCCCTTCACGATTCACGCCGGTGTCTGTCCCGGTGTTCCCCCACCCCTGTCTCTATGCTGGCGACTTTAACTGTCAGCATGAAGACTGGGGGTACAATACCAACACACTCAACGGAGAGAACCTGGCTGCTTGGGCAGCTAACAACTGCCTGGCCCTGTTATACGATCCAAAGGGTGCAGCCAGCTTTCTCTCCGGTCGCTGGAACACTGGGACGAATCCTGACTTGGCATTTGCGAGTGTGCTTGGAAAGTTCCCGCGGTCCCAACATCAACCATCGCTGATAACCGTGCCTAAACTCGTGGACTCTATTCCGAGTGAGCCGGTGAAGCGATGGAATTTCCGTAAGGCCAATTGGAAACGCTTCCGCCTCCTCACTAACAAATCCACATGGCGTCTTCCATCGCCTAATACCAACAACATGGATGAGGCATACCGGGACTTCTGCGGCATGTTAGTGAAAGCGGCCAAGAAATCCATCCCACACGGACGTCGCAATAGCTACAAACCGTGCTGGGATGCGGAGTGCGAGAACCTCTACCGCGTTTTCCTTCGGGCTCCTGCTGGAACCGAGTTAAACAGGGCTGTTACAGCCCTGTTGTCAAGACTCGGCCGGAGGAGACAAGAGCGCTGGGAGGAGGCTGTCAATTCCATCGACTTCTCGCAGTCCAGCCCCAAGGCATGGAGTATCCTGAACAACCTCACTGGCAGGTCAAGACACTCCCCTCGTCACTGCCCCATTTCTGCAAATAAAATCGCATCACATTTTGTGAAAAATGGGGTATACGAGGGTAAAGACCGCGAGTCATCACGACTCGTGGCAAAATAAGTGTCTGACCTCTGGAGGGCCCCAACATCTAGCAGCGATAACATCTCCGGTGAATTCACACCAGAGGAGTTTGCTGCCGCCCTCCAGCACCTAAAGCCAGGAAAAGCTCCGGGCCCTGATTCCATCTGCCCGGAGCTTATACTCCATGCCGCACCTGCCCTGAAGTCCTGGTTAAGAGCTTTCCTCTCTTCCTGCTTGCGCCAACTCAAGATCCCCAAAATCTGGAGAAGAGCCCTAGTTGTCGCGATCCCTAAGCCGAATAAGCCTGAAGGGGATCCTAAGAGCTACCGTCCCATCTCCTTGCTCTGCATCCCCTTCAAGATCCTTGAGCGTCTTATCTATGCCCGCGTCGAACCGATCATCGACCCGCTGCTCCCTCGGGAGTAGGCCGGGTTCCGACGCGGGAGATTGACCATAGACCAAGTCACTTTGATGACTCAAGACATCGAGGACAGCTTTTCGTTCAAGAAGAAGGCCAGAGCCGTTTTTGTCGATCTGACGGCTGCCTATGATACCGTATGGCACCGCGGCCTCACCTGCAAGCTGCTCCGCCTGCTGCCGGACAGGCACATGGTCAGTATGATCCTGGAGCTTGTCTGAAATCGCAGCTTTAACCTCAACACCGGTAGCGGACAGCAAAGTAGGTTACGATGCCTCAAGAACGGCGTCCCCCAGGGATCTGTCCTGGCCCCCCTCCTCTATAATATCTACACTTATGACTTGCCTGATACAGTCTCGCGGAAGTATGCCTATGCGGATGACCTCGCGTTGGTGTACTCCGCTGGAGACTGGCAGTCATTGGAGGGGACTTTGAGCCAGGACATGCAGACACTAGTGGCATACCTCTGGAAATGGAGGTTGAAGCTCAGCGAGGCAGAGACGGTGTTGGCGGCCTTCCATCATAACAATAGGGAGGCTAAACGTGAGCTCCGAATATATATTGGCGGAACACCCCTGCCATGCTGCGCTGAGCCAACTTACCTCGGCGTGACATTGGACAGGTCGCTCACGTTTCGCCGACACCTTGAGTCACTGCGCAAGAAGTTAACATCTCGTGTGGCATTGATGAGGCGACTAGTCGGGTCAGGCTGGGGCGCCGACGCAAGAACATTGCGTACGGCAGCCCTGGCCCTTGTTTACTCAACTAGTGAGTACTGCGCACCGGTATGGTGTCGCAGTGCCCACACCCGCCTCATCGATACGCCCATCAACGAAGCCTTGCGCATCGTGACAGGATGCCTGCGTCCCACTCCCTTGGACAATCTTCCCATTCTTGCAGGCATCCAGCCCGCTGGGCTTCGCCGCGCGGGAGCCACAGCACGTCTTGCGTGCCGGGCCATGGAGCCAAACCATCTGCTCCACGAAAGGCTCACTGTAATTGCTGAGCCTCCCCGGCGCCTTAAGTCGAGACACCCATTTGTGCCTGCCGCACAGGAATTCCTGCAGCAATGCAGTGATCTTAACATCAGTGCGACACGGTGCGACATCTGGAGCACGGAGTGGGAGGAGAACACCTCTAGACTCCGTGACTTCATCCCAGACGTCGGTTTTCCCCCTATTGGGGTGGACCTGCCTAGGCTGGCGTGGGTGAGGCTTAACCGCCTCCGGACCGGCGTTGGGCGCTTCCGCTCATCGATGCACAGATGGGGCTTGGCTTCTTGTGCAGCCTGCGAGTGTGGCGCAGAGGAACAAACTGCAGACCATGTCATCCTGGACTGCCCGATTTATCGGGCACCCAATGGGATGCATGGTCTGTCAGTTCTGGATGACGACACGGTGACGTGGCTACTGGAGGTGTGCCCCAAAATATAGTCTGGGTGAACCCCCCCTAGGCTCGGGGTGGTAAAAGGATAGCCCCTCGGCCCCGAGCCTGGGGATGTGGAAAAAGAAGATCCTACCGAAACACAGAAGAAGATGGACTGATAAGAGTTGTAACTGAATTAATAGCAACAATTATTAATTCCTGGCTATGGTACTTTAACCTTATGAAATTTGCACTTTAATACCCGACTCCACAAATTTTCTTGTATTTGTTATACCCGTACAGAACTATTTCCACCAAATAATATTGCCCGACTGACCTCTGTAAGGTCAGTCGGGCTATATTCATAAGGAGTGTCTTAATTCCACACTCCATAAAGTTTCTTTCTTTGTTTTGCAGTATGACTTCTCCATTTTCTCGGATGATGACCTGTTTCCTCCAGACATGACGCTTGGTATTCAGGCCAAAAAGTTCCATTTTGGTTTCATCAGACCAGAGAATCTTGATTCTCATGGTTTGAGAGTCCTCTAGGTGCCTTTTGGCAAACTCCAAGCGGGCTGTGATGTGCCTTTTACTAAGGAGGGGCTTCCATCTGGCCACTACCATAAAGACCTGATTGGTGGAGTGCTGCCTGGATGGTTGATCTTCTGAAAGGTTCTCCCATCTCCACAAGGATACGCTGGAGCTCTGTCAGAGTGACCCTCGGGTTCCTGCTCACCTCCCTGGCTAAGGCCCGTCTTCCCCGATTGCTCAGTTTGGCCGGGCAGCCAGGTCTAGGAAGATTCTTGGTGGTTCCAAACTTCTTCCATTTACAAATGATGGTGGCCACTGTGCTCTTTGGGACCTGTAAAGCTGCAGAGATTTTTCCGTACCCTTCTCCAGATCTATGCCTTGACACAATCCTGTTTCTGAGGTCTGCAGATAATTCCTTTGACCCCATGGCTTGGAGTTTGCTCTGACATGCACTGTTAACTGTGGGAACTTATATAGGCAGGTGGTGGCAATCCCCAATCATGTCCAATCAATTGAATTTATCACAGGTGGACTCCAATTAAGTTGTAGAAACATCTCAAGCAGTATCAGTGGAAACAAAATGCACCTCAGGTCACTTTTGGGTGTCATATCAAAGGGTGTGCACACTTGTGTACATATGATAATTTACATTTAGATTTTTTATAAATTAACACAAATGTCTAAAAACCTGTTTTCACTTTGTCATTATGGGCTATTTTGTGTAGAATTTTGAGACAAAAAATTAACTCAATCTATTGTAAAATATGTCTGTAACGTAATAAAACATGGAGAAGGTGAAAGGGGTGGGGAGACTTTCTGGCTTGACTGTATATGTATATCATATTCACAGTGGGCGTTCCATTAATCATTTATGGTTATTTGTTGGTGTTAATGGGGTGGGAAACTAGCCAGGTGCATGTACACAAAAGTTGATTGTGAAAAATTGTATGTACGTATGTAACATTTTAGTATAGAACCTGTGCAAATTTTTATAAATGAGGCCCCCGGATGGCACAGTCTGGCCATAAGGCCTGGCACACAGTGGCAGACCCAACCGCCTGGAAAAGACAGGTACCTGTGTTTGGTTTCCTTAAAAAATTGGAAAAGTACAAAGAGGCGGCTTCTACTTCCCAAAAACGAGGACAATCTGCCTTGAATTTGAGGCCCTCTCAGAGGAAGACAGGCTGCCATTAACTATCCGTTGATGTTCTAACATAGACATATAAAGTTTATTTACTTATTTATTTTGTTGTGTTTGTTACTGCACTTACTGCAGTTAAGATGTACTGGTGACCAATTACTGTATATCATTGCCATGCTAATAACTGAGTTTTCAGTGTACAGAGAATGGGACATTCATCGATAAGGTGACTGGTTGGCTAAGCTAACTTATTTGTTTGCTTGATCAAGTGGCTGATAGGTGGCTTATAGCTAAGTGAGATTGGGTGATAGTTAGGGGAATAATATGTGGCCAAAACTGTGCGAGAGTTGCAGGATGATCGCACCACTTGGAAAGCGTTTTCCCGGTGTCATGGTTTCTAGCAGCCTCTGTTGTTTCTGCTTTCGGTTTTTCTTTTGGCGTCATTGGGACACTATCGGATTTTTTCCGCTTCCGTTTCGTTGTTTGAATCTCACCCGGCAATTATCTCTTTCACCTGTTTTGGATTTCCTGCCGGTTATAAATAGCCCAGGACTTCCGCATTTCCGATGCTTCCATATTGTCTTTGCGATATTGACAAGGAGGTCGGTAAAGGTATAGGATTCGCTTGCTGCATTTCTGGTTCGCACGAATAGGAAACGCAGCAAGTCCGGTTAGAGTTAGAAGAAAGATTTATTTTGTTTTTTTCTTTCCTACTCGCTATTCTCGAGTTCGCCCTCGTTTGGGGTTGCTTTATTTTTGGCGGTGGAGGTTTTTTTTCCCACTGTTTATTTTACCCTTTTCCAGTGCAGATCTGTCTGCTTTAGTGGTATAGGTGTTAGTACCTATACTTTTAGAATCCCTGACGGTCGCGCTTAGTCCTCCGACTCAGCCACTCCCCTTACAGAATATGGAAGCCTCTAGGGAGGTACCAGCGACAACGCTAGATCTGAGTACAATCCTCACGGCTCAGGGGGCAGCCATCTCCGCGCATGAGGAGGGCATTAGGGCCCTTCAGGCCTCCGTTCAGACCCTCCACACCCAGCAGGCACTGTTCTCTAGCCAGCTTCGCTACCAGGGTGAATGTCTGCGCGACTTGGCAGACAGCATCCGCGCCCTGACCCTCACCACCACACCCCCTCCAGTTGCACAAGCACCCAGCCGTCCCTGTTGCACAAGCACCTCCTGATTCCGCCACTATCCCCATTCCACTGGATCTCAGGGAGCCTAAATTGCAGCTCCCGCTCCGCTATGGAGGGGAGGCCGGGAAGTGTAGAGCGTTCCTGACGCAATGTTTTTTTTTTTTTAAAGCGCAGCCCTCCCGCTTCTCCACCCAGGAGGCTCGGGTTGCACTCATCCTCTCTCTTCTTAGAGGCACTGCTCTCGCCTGGGCGGGCCCCTTAATAAGGGCTAATTCCCCTGTTATGGCCAGCACAGAGAGGCTTATCGAGGAGATGGCGTCAGTCTTTGATCATGACGTCTCTGGTCAGGAGGCGGCCATGCGACTGACCCGTCTCCGTCAGGGTACTGACACAGTGGCGACATTCTCCATCGTGTTTTGAGCTCTGGCAGGGGAGACTGGGTGGTCCGATGGGTCACTTAGCTCCCTTTTCCTTAACGCACTTTCCGATCCCGTTAAGGACGCGCTGTCAGTGCTCGAGCCGCCCGCTTCTTTCGGTGCTCTGGTTTCCACAGCCATCCGGGTGGACAACCGCATTAGAGAGAGAGAGAGAGAGGGTCTCACAGAGGAACGCAGGGTTCGGTCATCGCGTTACTTACCGCTTTCTGCGGCCACTCCATTTTCCTCTGTTTTCCTCGTTTTCGGAGGAGCCCATGCAGGTAGACGGGGCGGCAGTACGAGATCTCAAAACCACCAGGCCGAGCGACACCCGGTGCCGATATTGTAGACGCGCAGGGCATTTCAGAGACCAATGTCCTAATCTAGTGGGAAAAGGGCAGTCTCACTAGGGGGATCGGGGCCCCTGGTGAGACCAAATAACACCTCTCCTCGTACCCAGTTAGTAGTGCAGTTGAGTTGGAGGAGGCACTCCACCAGCTGCATCGCATTTATTGATTCCGGGTCGGTCGAGTCTCTTATTGACATCAAGTGGGCTAGGGAGCAGGGCATTCCCTCACTTCCCCTCCTCTCCCCACGGCTAGTAACGGCACTCGACGGTCGCCCTTTGGGCACGGGTACCATCCGGCGGGTCACCAGCATTCTAAATCTGGCTGTCTCATTCCTTGGCCATACAGAGCAGATTCAGTTTTTTTTGGTGGACTCACCCACATACCCTCTTGTTCTGGGCCATTCGTGGCTGGCTCAGCACAAGCCTCATATTAACTGGGGGGCAGAAGTCTGCACTTCAACCTCATTGTCATGGTATCCTTTCAAACTCAAAGGGCTCTATCTTGGCGATCTTAGCGCTTGGTGAAAACGCATGGCGTAAAGTGCATTTAGGGCATGTCCAAGTCCACTTTTGCTAGTTAGACGGCGAGTTTTCTGAGCGCTAAGCACAGCGCAATGTGCAAATAGGCTGAACTTAGTCTCTTCATTAATTATAGGTGTGTCTTAATTAACCTATCAAAATGTCATATCCCATTCCCTTTAAAAGCCTGCTTTTCCATCTTGGTGGATTGCTTATATGATGGCAAAACAGACATGCTTGTGCGTGTGTAGTATCGGACCATTTCTTTATCTCATTTTCTCTCTCCTGCCCACTCTCCCTCAAATCCGCTAACAACCCACCCGCTGTTATGTTCAGGAGAAATCTCCGCACCCTCTCTCACACCTCTCTCACTACTTCTGCTCTCTCTGCACTTCCTCCTCCTGCTACCTTTGCTAAAATGCCCATTGATGTCGCCACCTCTGTGTTTAACTCATGCCTCTCTCAGTCTCTCAACTCACTATGCCCTCTTGTCTCCAAACCAGCCCGACTATCACCCCCTTCCCCGTGGCTGACGGATTCTCTCAGATCCAGCAGAACCATGCTACGAGCCGCTGAGAGAAAGTGGAGGAAATCCAGATCCCCAGATGACCTGGCCTCCTACCACACTCTGCTGGCAGCCTTCACAGCTGCAACTACATCAGCTAAAACTTCATTTTTCCAGTCGAAAATTGATACATGTCTATCTAACCCACGTAAACTATTTTCCACCTTCTCCTCCCTGCTCACCCCCCCTCCACCCCCTTCACCCTCCTCCCTCTCTGCAGATGACTTCCTGACCCACTTTGAGGGGAAGGTGGCTGCGATCCGGAACTCCTTCACGCATCCGGTGACACCCCACATCCCCCATACTGAACCCATCGCTACACTGTCGTCCTTCAAGACTCCGAAGGACTCCGATGTGCTCGAGCTGGTGACGCGCCAGCGCGCAACCACCTGTCCACTAGACCCCATACCTTCAGCAGTCCTCCAGTCTATATCTGCTGAGCTCCTTCCATATCTGTCCTCCGTTATTAACACCTCCCTAATCTGTGGCCATGTTCCTGCTGCCTTTAAAACTGCCCGTGTAACCCCACTCCTTAAAAAACCTAGCTTAGATCCAGCTGATGTCAGGAACTACCGTCCTGTATCTCTCTTGCCCTTCCTGTCCAAAACACTTGAACGTGCTGTCCTTAACCAACTGTCTGTTTTTCTCCACCAGAACAACCTGCTTGACCCGCATCAGTCTGGCTTCAGAACCGGCCATTCCACCGAAACTGCTCTCCTGGCTGTGACTGAGGCACTCGCCACTGCTAGAGCCTCCTCCCTCTCCTCTGTTCTGATTCTCCTTGACCTGTCTGCGGCATTCGACACGGTCAACCACAAACTCCTGATCTCCACACTCGCTGAGATGGGCATTTCTGGAACTGCCCTCTCTTGGTTTGTATCGTACCTCACTGATAGATCCTACCAAGTCTCCTGGAAGGGTTCCGTCTCTGCTCCCCGTCCCCTGTCTACAGGAGTCCCGCAGGGATCTGTACTGGGTCCTCTGCTGTTCTCTATGTATACTAAGTCTCTTGGCTCAGTAATCCATTCACATGGCTTCTCATACCATAGCTATGCTGACGATACTCAACTCTTCCTCTCTTTCCCTCCCTCTACCCCACAGGTTAAGGAGAGGATATCTGCTTGTCTGACTGACATCTCTGAGTGGATGGCTACCCATCACCTGAAGCTCAACCTTGACAAGACAGAGCTCCTCTTCATGCCGTACAAGACCTCCCCACTACATGACCTCTCCATCACCATTGATGGGACCGTGGTGGCTGCCTCCCGCTCTGCAAGGAACCTGGGGGTGGTCCTGGACGACTGGCTGGACTTCAAAGAGCACATCAGGGCGACGGCACGGTCCTGCAGGTTCCTCCTGTACAACATCAGGAGGATTCGACCGTACCTGACCACCTACTCCACCCAGCTTCTTGTCCAGACCATGGTCACCTCACGCCTGGACTACTGCAACTCCCTGCTCGCAAGCCTACCGGCCTGCGCCATTCTGCCTCTTCAACTCATCCAGAATGCAGCTGCCCGGCTTGTGTTCAACCTCCCGAAATTTTCCCACGTAACCCCCCTGCTGAGGTCTCTCCACTGGCTGCCAGTTGCAGCCAGGATCAGGTTCAAAGTTCTGACCCTGGCCTACACTGCAGCAAATAGGACAGGCCCCGCCTACCTGCAGGACTTAATCCAGAACTATGTTCCTGCTCGACCACTTCGCTCTTCCACAGCAGGGCGACTGGCACTTCCCCCCCTCCGTGTCAAAGGCTCTCGCTTGTCCCGACTGCGGAGTTTTTCCTCATTAGCACCTCAGTGGTGGAATGAACTTCCCATTCCCCTACGTTCTACTCCAACCCTGCCTGCATTCCGTCGAGGCCTGAAGACACACCTCTTCAGACTCCACCTTGACTGATATCCTCACCTAGGAATATCAGTTCCCTGTTCCCTGTGTTTTCCTGTTTGTTTATTATAGTTTATAATAGTATTTGGAATGGTTTATAATAGCATAGTTTATAATAGTATTTGGAATGGTTTATAATAGCATAGTTTATAATAGTATTTGGAATGGTTTATAATAGTATAGTTTATAATAGTATTTGGAATGAAAGTGTGGTGTTGCTGATTTGCCCACAGCTTACTGTGAACTACAGTCAACGTTCATTGCTAGGGATAGCTGCTACATTATGCAAAGGATGTGCTTTGCCTTGTCTGTTCTGTAATGATGATGATGTCTCTGTACGCACTTACTGTACGTCGCTTTGGATAAAAGCGTCTGCTAAATAAATGTAATGTAATGTAATGTAGTGCGAGCAAGGAATAGGCTATATGGATCAATAGTAGGGGTGTGCCCGAAGCCGAAATCCGGAAGTGCACGGATAGTGGGTTGGAAACGGATCCGAAGTTGCCAGTTCATAATTTGTAAATTGAAATTAAATTGCAACAGGGAAATCTTTGATTCAGTGACCACCTGTCTGTATGCCTCTTCTGAACTTTACACAATTAAGTATTGGATTGTTTGTTTATTAAAACATTAAAATACATCATTAGGGATGGAGCCGTTCGATATGGGCCATGTGACTCAATTGGCTGTCCCTGAAATTACGGATACTGAACCTATATCTTTAACTCCTTTGCGTAGAAGGCCATGCCGGCAGGACCTGTTTGCTGAACTGAGACATCCATTGCTACTGCAGCCAAACTATTAGTGGAAATCACAAACTCTGTGTTTTAACTTTATTGATGGACTGTTTGTGAAGATTTCTGCCGTATACAAAGTTTCTAAGTGTCACCCTGTAGCAAGTCCATTTAACAAGCAGCCTGTTACGTCCACCTCCTCCCTTCCAGTCCACCTCCCTCTTTGTTCTCCATGTTTTCCCCCTTCCTTTCATTTCCCGTCATGTTTTTATGTTCCGTGTTGTCTACTGTGTTGTGCAGACTGGACGTGGTTCCCCTCTGCATTCCCCACTTCTCCTCTCATTTTCCCTCCAGCCAATCACTCGCCCCTCCGTTCACATTCCACACGCTCCCTCAGCAGCTCACGCTTTCTTGCATACATTCGCCAGTTCGTACTTCTATCTAGCTTGTCATGCTCTGTACTCGGCCTGTATATTTGATTGTGTCTTGTTTAACATTTGTCCAGTCTTGTTTCCCAGCCCGCCAGCCTGCTTGCCCTACCGCCATTGCCTGCCTCCTCTCCCCCTGCCAGTAATCTCCGGTCTGCCTGCCACGTCCCAAGCCCCTCTCCAACACCCCCAGCATTCAGTCCGCCCTTCAGTCCAACCCTGTTCCGGACCCGCACTCGTCACTCCCCTTCTCTGCTTGTGTGTCAAAATAAAAGTGCTCCCTGCAGCTTAA
Source organism: Synaphobranchus kaupii (assembly GCA_029718625.1). Classification (NCBI taxonomy): domain Eukaryota; kingdom Metazoa; phylum Chordata; class Actinopteri; order Anguilliformes; family Synaphobranchidae; genus Synaphobranchus; species Synaphobranchus kaupii. The sequence continues at coordinate 41,033,348 of CM056378.1, forward strand.
CCTAAGTCTGTCTCTGAGTCCTGCATTTGGGTCCACCCCCAGTTGAAGGGATTGTGATACAACCCCCACCTAGTCTATACCTACCCATGCGTGACATAGTGGACAATAGCGTCTATGTTTGAGTTCATAAATATATTTATTCATCATATGAATTTAGAATAAGGTCATAGCAACAAGATAAACCCAACAATAGCCTGATCGTATGCCATAAAAGCCATAAAAAGCCCTGCTCACTCAAATGCAAAATAAACTGTGAAGTATTGTCTCATTCTACCATGTATTCTGCTAGCAATATGTGCTACTAAATAAGAAATAAATATACAATCCTACCATTGGATTTACACATCGAGATGTTCCTTTCAAAATTCAAAACACTTTATACCGCTATTACACTATCTGAAACGTCGACGCATAATACCACCATGCCCTGTAAGCCTGTCTCATTCATTACAGTTCATTCTGGCTTAATTGTCAACTTTTGTATCCAATAGAGTACATTATAACCTTAGCAACGGTATATGCTATGTCTTTTTGGGTGCTTTGAACAATTTACTACAGCCCAGCGTAACGGCAGTTTTCGTTTTAACTGTCTAGTATTACGCAAGCTCGAAAGAAAACGCATTAGGGAGGGGAGTTTCCCTTTTCCGATATGTAAGTATTTTTGCATCTAAAATGCCATTGGTCTCGCTGGCTACATATGTATGTTTGTGTTTCCACTCGAGCACTGTCTTTCCAATATGTTTGATTTTTTTTGTTGTTATTTTTGCATTTTGTGTGCATTTCACATACTGTAGTGCAATCGTTAAATGTATTTTTGATGTAGGCTACCGATGTAAATAGAAGATAGAACATTTGGCAGCATTTTGCAGATGGTGGAATACTATTTTATGTTCATGTTATCGTACATAATATAGGCTATGGCGTATATACTTGTCTCTTAGGGCATGACAAATGCTCATTCCAATTTACTGTGCGCTGATATGTGGTAGATTAAGGTAACAATTTCTTGGCGTCATTATGAATAGGAAAATTTTAAAAATTAAAAAAAATACAGAAAAATGCAATCCCAGGACAAAAGTTAACTGGATTGTAACCTTAGCTATTCTTCATCCTTCATATTTTTTAAATTACAGTGACAAGGTTTTTTTTATGTTAGAGTGACAAGGTTACCCTCAGCTTATTAAAACCCAGCTGATTTCACCTGTTATTCCATAACTGAACAAAATATTTTAAAGAGAACTAACCGTCTAATTAGAAACTAAATTTGTAGCACGTTTATCTGCATTATCTGCATGTGCGGTTTACAGGAGCAGGTCTGTTTCCCCTCCTACCAGTAAAACAGGTTGGTCACATTTCCATAAGCAGGACATTATAAAACAAGGGAAAATATGCTGAACCTATGGGTTGCCAACCTGACAGATTTATTGTATTTAGTGTCATCATTAAGGCAAAATAACATTATTTATGTTATTAATCAATATTATACTGCACATAATGAACTTCGGATGAAGCTTGAACTTTGAGAACTCCATGAGAACAGCCTCATGGAATTGATGTTTGACAATGCTTCATTGTATAATCAAACAAAATTAGTTAAACAAGCAGGCTAATTTGGTGTTGTCTAAAGTGAGACTGAAGCCATAATTCTGGTAGCTTACCCCTATGGAAAAAGAATATGCTGCAGTATATTGTAAATATATCAAAATTATCTTCACAATATATTTAAAATATACTGCAGTATATTACATTTCCATAAGGGTATTCTCAGCTGTTGCAGGTGCTTTTAAAAAGATTTAACCGAATATAGTATATTTTCTAAAATAACAGCACTGTCGGGAATTACCAGGAACCTGTGCCGATGTTAAACCCTAACGTTAAAGATTATTAGCCTATTGTGTATATTAAAACGCTTCATAATGGTTAATTCGAATAATATTGATCATACTATTGATTAGGGGTGTGCAGCGATGATTAATGATGACACTAGTAAATTCACTAAAGCTGTCAGGTTGGGAACCCATAGGTTCACACATATTTTCCCTTGTTTTATAATGTCCTGCTTATGGAAATGTGACCAACCTGTTTTACTGGTAGCGTAGGCTAATGCTTTAACCTCTTGCTGCCAAACGCCCTCTAGCGGTAACGTGGGCGTTATGGAAGTTATTAAATTATTCATTTAATTAATTTAATAATAGATAATAAACGGCTCACCTCAATATTTTGATTAAATATCTTAAATATCCATTCCTTCTGGGAAAGTGGTTTTTAAGCCCAAAACGTCGAGTTAAAACTTCGTAAATAATGTTGGAAACTCCGACCGAATTCCCAAACATGTATTGCAGCTTGATGTCACATCATAAACAATGTGCTGGTAAACTGTTCTGCTTAATTGTATTTCACAAAACTTTGGTTTGAAAAATCATTATATATTTAGGCTTCAAGAAAAAATACTTTAAAACTTTCATACGGCTGTACATGATTTTTTTCCAATTTTAAACCGACTTCATCACGAGTAGTTTGGCTGTGTTCAGTTTGGCGTTGTGAAACTCTGTGAACCAATCCCCTGGCTTAGTATATTTTAGCCAAAGGGGTTTTGTACTTGATTGCAGAGATTTATACAAAACTGTCGTCAATTCTGTGTATTTCTTTGACTGATAGGCCTATCTGAAGTGGGAAAAACTCACATCGACCCGCCTCTACTGCCAGTATTATTTGCTTTCCATTGGGTTTTAAAACTGTCTGTCAAATATTCCAGCTAATAGCCAAGACTCTTATCTTTCAGACAAGCCCTCATTCAACACAAAGCTTTTGGAAGTCACGTAGATATAGCTCTGCGTTAGAGGAGGAGGCAACAAGGCGTAATTATCGAACCAAGATGGCGTGTTTTTACCTTGTAGCGTATCTAGCTTTTAGCAAAGCACAATTCATAACTGCTGCTGTTCATGCTTTTACTTTACAGTATCTTTCATACAGTTTTTGGTTAGTTAATGTCTAGGTTATTCAGGAGTTTCTCCATGCAGCAGGTCCTAGCCCAAATATGTTTTTGCGATCTTGTCTCAGTGACGCTGACTGGTGTAAGGTAACAGATTTTTTTTTGTTTGCCGGTACACTAGTGCAAATTCACTGTTATGTATAAAATGAATCCCTCTGAATTAAATTAATATAGCTAACATTACTGTATTGTAACAATGGCAAGTTAGCCAGCAAAATCACACATGGCAGTGTCTGAGACAAGCTATTCCGAGTTTCTTTTGAATTAAATGGCGTCTGAAGGGTTTGTTTTGTTCCACATGAGTAAATTGTTCTGTATGCAGTACAGCAGGTAAACAAATGAGCAATTTATGCATGATGACAATTTATCCATTGAATTAACATGAGGGAGAGATAACATGAGGATGAGTTTGTTGTTGTTGATTATTATGCAGGGGTATCTAGGAAACTGGTGGACATTTGATTTTATATCCCGTTTGCATATACCTGGACTCATTTCTGGCTAATGGGGCTCTGGTGGAATACAAGCTTCACTGTGCTGCTACATGGGTTTGAAGAGCTTTTTGGGGACCACTGGTAGGCTAGTTAGTTGTGTAATATGAAACACAGCAAAAACACATCTAAAAATGAACTTGAATTGCCAATATTGACAAATTATCAAATTTTATTGTAAAACTTAAAAAATAAATCATATTGTGCTGCAAATTTGTTTTCTAATTAGACTATTAGTTCGCTTTAAAATCATTTCAGCAGGGTTTTAATAAGATGAGTATGGAAATCTGGTCCCTGCAATTAAAAAATATATGAAATTTAAATTAATCTAAATTTTTTAACCGTAGGCTATCGAAAACACCTTATGCACAGTGAATCCCAGGGACTGTAGCCTCGGCTATTTGAAAAACAATACACTGAACAAGGTTGTGAACTTTCAGTCAAAACCATTCTATTTACTTACCAGCTGTAGGCCTAGATGAAGTGAGCTGTATTGTAATTACATCTGAAGTGCATTTTCAGAGCTCAAATGTCCTTCTATTGCAGTGCGAGAGTTTTCCATTGAATTACAATTCACGCATTAGGTATAAATGACAATGTGTGCATTAGGCATGAAATAGGTGTTATCAGCAAAGTTTTTAATGGATAGCTATTGTCCCATAACAGAAGATTGTCCCCCCAGAACATGACAGGAATTATTAGCAAATATAAGCTAAATCATAGCTTGATCCAGGATAATTGTGAATAGCCTATGGGCCGGTTCTAGACTGCTTTGATTGGGGGGGGGGGGGGGGGCATGAAGAGATGTTGGTGGGGCACAAGGGGGGGACGAAGTAGCTGGGAGTCTCCCCCAGAAATATTTGAGCCTTTTAAAACTCATGTCCTGCATTTCTACACAACCTCACACAAGGCATTTTCTAAAATAAAATGTTTAATTTATTAACATTTTGAAGATTTCTTTTTTTCCAAAGCCCTAGATGAGATTTGAGGTGCTTTCATATAAAGTATAGGCTAATCAGTATATTAGTGGATAAGATAATTTTATTACATTTTAAACCTACCTCCACCCCCCTCATCTTATAGGAGGACAACTTATTTATGCCCAATAATACCAAATCATTATCTAATCTTATATGGAAACCAGTATATTAAAGATGAGCTATATTCCTTCATCGTTTCAGTCTCTTTGTGCTATTGTCTATTTACATGTGAAACTATGTTACTGTAACTGGCTCATCATTTTCATTTATATTTTAGCCATACTCCCCCCCTCCCTTATGGAGGACAACTTTATCAGTGCCCAATTCAATCAAATTATTATAGAATCCTACTTATTCCTTATTCCTTTATCATTTCAGTCTCTTTGTGCTATTTTTGATTTACATGTGAAACTAAGGTACTATAATTGGCTCATCATTTCATATATATATATATATGTATTTGTGTGTGTATATATATATATATATATATATATATATATCAGAGGAGGTTTCTCTAAGACAACAGGTGAAGCAGTGCTTCACCAAAAAAAGGGGTGAAAAAGAACATGCATATCACACAATCACAGACACAACATAGGCTTTCCTTAATATTGAATCATCACCGACTTTCGACTTTCCCTTGTGAAGCTAAAAAAAAAAAAAAGTGCTTAGATTAAAAAATATGCCTTGAATCTTCTTATATAGTTCTGTGCTTGTATCATGAAAAACAGCGCCACCCTTTGACTTTTAAAAGGAACTTCAGTGAGGAACAGTGTCTGAGTGCTTTACTAGACCATTGGAAATCAATGGGGGACTTTATAAAACGTGATTGGATAATTGTGGATTATGAAGCGTTTTTGAGCCCACCCGTGAAGAAGTGCCTCACTAAAGTATTCAATAGAGTTCCAATCATGCGTGTTCTTGTGCGCGTTCTCATCCTGATGATTGACATAATGTCTAACCATTCAGAACACAAGTTCAGCTGTCCAGCAATATAATCATCTTCACCGTTACTGTATTAGAGAGAGATAGAAAGGGAGCGAGAGAGAAATTTATAAAAATTTTATGGTTGTGGCGTTGTCAGTGGTGATTTGTATTGTAAATAGTTAATTTTTTTATCGTGTTGTAGTGTTAATAGCTAGATAATAATCTAACGTTAGTGATTTAACTAACGTTGCCTAACGTTAGCCTAAACTAGCTCACTTTTTGTAACGTTAGCTTTTGCCATTTCATTTGGCTGCATTTGAAAAAAAATGGAACCTGTGAATGTAAACATCCTGGATCGGATTCTGCGGGATTAACGTAGCTAACGTTATTTTCAAGATTGTGAAGAAAGATTGCAAGTGAAGGCGGACGGGAGACCGAAGCCTCCTATCAATCTTATCCAGTGAGTGGGCTCGGTAAGTCAGAGCTTTAACGTTAAATGCTCGTAGTTGCCTGCGTCGAGGTGGATTAGTTACAGGCAGCTTGTACGGAATCGCATGTATTACTGGCCATGTTTTTTGTTTAAAGGAAAGCCTATTATTTTTTATCCAAGTGTGTTGCTACAGGAGATGTTCAATGTTTGCGAGAGATGACTTTCATGATTTAGGCTCCGTAATTCAGGTCTGTTAAAATTAATGTAAAATCGAAGGAGCATGACAGTAGTGTAACCGTGCGAATTGAGTCTGAGAATGATCATTTTATTAATGAAGGTGCACGCATTACAAAATAACGTTAGTGCGGAAAACCGTGACATTCCTGAGAGGTTGATCGATGCGATTCTTGGGTTGTCCTGAGCTGGCATTTAGGGGAATAACGAGAGTGAAAATTGGGATAACAGAGCGGGGAGTTGACTGAGCTTCCTTCCCGCTATGATGACGTTCAGGTCGCCCTCTGTGTTCTCCGGGATGTCAAATGGCCTATTCGCACTGGACTAGGGTATTAGGCTACCTGGTGACCTCATATGATTTAAGAATTATCCCCCGACTAGTTTTATGTGGCGCATTCGCACGGGATAAACGCAGTCAGTATTTCACTCAAATTTAATTATGAAATCCCAGGGATTATCAACGGGTACGAATGAAACGTAACATTTATATAGGCTACTTCCATATTCTCGGTTTTTCTGCACATTTGCACAACATATGCAAATTGATGTGTTGAAGCTGGCTTCAGAGTCGAATAGGCTAGAATTCCTAGATTCAGCAGTAACATTTAAATTCTTTTGGTGTAAGAATCGCACCCAAAATGTCAGAATTAGCAATAATAATTTCCACCGCAGCCTCCATAAATGTCAACTCGGAAAGATTACGAAAAAAGCGGGGAAAAAACAAAAAATCCTTGCTGGGAAAAAAAATATCACCCCAAATTACTGAGATGCCGATTCACACGGGACTAATATTATCAGATGACCTGTTTTGTGTGAATAATTTACGTAATTTACGGTGGGGAATTCTTACTTTACAAATTACGGAAATGCAGATTCGCTCAGGATTAAGATCACAGACTAACTCCACAAATCACATGAGGTCCCCAGGTAATACTACTCCAGTGAATAGGGCATAAGACGATTCAAAATGATCTGAACAAAGCAATTTCAGCTACGGTGCAGGTGGATTTGAGTATGCATAGGTGATTAAATAATTTGACTACTAATAAATGTGTGTACATAGCTACTTGTCATTGTATTTTATCTGGTGTTATTCATTTGAGAGAAGGCAGCTCAATTTAAATGGTACAGCCATAGTGATGAGTTGTCAAGAAATATAAACCTGTTTTAAATGGCCACCAGCTCTTTTCTGCCTACAGCTGGCAGTTGATGTGGTCAGTGTTAAACAACCCAAAAATGGCCTAGCTCAACAGGTAAAGCAGGGGTTCGATTTTCACAGGTAGAAAAAAAATTGTGGGTTTGCTTCACCAAAAATTCTGGTCAGCAGCCGCCACTGATATATATATATATATGGGCCAAATTTTATAATTCAAAAAACCTATCGAAAAAATGCTGTCCCCAATTGTTACGTCACAACCGAAACATACACTGTTTGAGTCTGTGCAATGAACCTGCTTGTAGCCACACACCCCTTTTTTTAACCAGGAAATTAGACAGCTTTCAGATGAATCAAGGCCAGATGGTGAGTAGCTAGGTTTTAGCGTTTTGATATAATTGTCCTTCAAAGTATGAAAATTAGTCTGTGGTTTTAAGAGACGTCACACCCAAACACCCAAGTTTTCATATTAGAGACAAAAAGTTGATTTCATAACTGTAGATTTGATTAAAAGGAAGCTGCATCTGCAAAGAGAAGTGGTTGCTAACCATGTGCTTGCTAAATATTTTGTTTTGTGGCCGAAATGAGCCAAAATTGTCACAACCAAAACAGTCACTACCGAAACAAATGGTATTGTTTTGACAGGCCTGTTTCGGTTGGTGACACTTGTCTGTAAATTCTTATTAAAGACAATAAATAGTAAGACAATCAATGCACACGTACAAACCTCAATTCCAAAAAAGTTGGGACAGTGTATAAAATGTAAATAAAAACAGAAAGCAATGATTTGTGAGTCCTTTTTGTATTCAATTGAAAACAGTACAAAGACAAGATATTGTTTTAACTAATCAACTTTATAATTTTTTGTAAATATACACTCATTCTACATTTGATACCTGCAACACCTCCCAAAACATTTGGGACAGGGGCATGTTTGGGACAGGGGCATGTTTACCTCTGTTACATCACCTTTCATTTTAACAACAACACTAATTGTTGTAGTTTTGAAAGCAGAATTGTTTCCCATTCTTGCTTAATATGAGACTTCAGCTGCTCAACAGTCCGGGGTCTACAGCATTTTGCGCTTCATAATGTGCCACACGTTTTCAATGGGAGACAGGTCTGGACTGCAGGCAGGCCAGTCTAGCACCCGCACTCTCTGATGACGAAACCATGCTGTTGTAACACGTGCAGAATGTGGCTTGACATTGTCTTTCTGAAATAAGCAGGGATGTCCAGATAGCAGCAAATGTTGCTCCGAAAAGCATATGTACCCTTCAGCATTAATGGTGCTTTCACAGATGTGCAAGTTACCCACCCATGCCATGGGTACTAACACACCCCCATACCATGACAGACACTGGCTTTTGAACCTTGTGTTGGTAACAATCGAGATGGTCCTTTTCCTCTTTGGCCGGGAGAACACAACGTCCATTATTTCCAAAAACAATTTGAAAGGTGGACTCGTCAGACCACAGCACAGTTTCCACTTTGCGTCAGTCCATCTCAGATGAGCCCAGAGAAGTCGGCGGCGTTTCTGGATGTTGTTGATATATGGCTTACGCTTTGGGTAGTAGAGTCTTAACTTGCATTTGTAGATGCAGTGACGAATTGTGTTTACTGACAATGGTTTTCTGAAGTATTACCGAGCCCATGTGGTTATATTCATTACAGAAGCATGCCGTTTTTAATGTAGTGCTGTCTGAAGGTTCGAAGGTCACGGGCATTCAATATTCAATTCAATTCAATTTTATTTGTATAGCGCTTTTTACAGAGAACTGTCACAAAGACGCTGTACAGGGAAACAGAAGGAAAATTGAGCAAAAAACCAGGCCTTAGCCCACAACCAGCAAAATGAGGTAAAAAACACAGCCCCACCTGCTGTCAGCTGAAAGAATTGTGCAAACAAAATATTATTATTCATTCTCAAATATTATCATCTCTGCTTTAATTTATTAAATATGTATACAACATCTTCCTAAATCGCATATAATTTTTAATATTTTATCATGTTTTTTATCATGTTCATTGGTCCCTGCCTTGCTGCTTTAGACTGCGTTCTCCAGATTCGTGTCCACAGTAACGTTAGACCGTGAGTGGGGCTAGCCCCTCGCTCACAGCGCAATGTGTGTGTACCGTTGGAAAATGCAAATACGCATGCTCAGAGAGTTACTGTATTCAGTGTAGATCACACGATTTTGATGACAAGTGGGGCCAACAGCCCGTTGCCCCACTAAAACGTCATATCATATTTCAGAGTTGATTGGCTATTTCTGTCTGGCGCTAGTGTAACGTAGCAACGTAACGTAACGTTAATCAGTCAATAAGAGAGGGGATACTAGTACTTTATTATAGCTAGCTAACTTGAGAAAAAATAAATAACTGAAGCACACTTTTGACACCCTTACTCTGGGTGAGAAATTGGAGGTTAAGCGCCTTGGTGCACACCAGCCACGCGATATAATCATCACCCAAACTGGAAAACACAACCGCGGGTTTAATGTGGAGTGGTTTTTGAAAAAAAAAAGGCTAACAGTTAGCGTAGACAAGAAGGCACTCTTCTGTTTTCCGTGTATGTTATTTGGGGGAGACGGTCCTTGGTCGAGGACGGGTTTCAAGGATTTGATTTATTTTTTTGCCGCAGCATGAAACCCTGTTCTGAAAACTCTTCCAGATAAAGTGGGGATTAAGGTTAGTGGGTTCACACGCTAGCTAAAAGCACAGTAGCTACATTGTAGCTGGCATTAACTTTCATCTGCATCCTGTAACCTAATCACAAACATTGCAAACATTTACAAACGCAGACTCCGTATTCTTTCTAAATAATTGGTTTTATTTTAAACATCCCCGTATTTAGTCAGTACAAACATACCACTAACACTTTGGCTCTATTCCCCGCACATTTTCGTAATTTTTGGGACCTAAAACATTTATCCAGGTGTAGAAATGTCCGGTTAGATTTCTAGCTAGAGCAGCTGATTAACGTTAGCTAGGCAATCACGGTAGCTAGCGAACTTATATGGCCAGCCAGCAAGGATGACTTTAAGGAAGTCGAATAACCGTTAAATTAAAATGGCTTGCCATAAACTATGGTTAGCTTGCTAGCTAAATGTTAAAACGACTTGCGGTGAGATATCGTTAGCTTGCTAGCTAGCTAACCCAGCATTGCTAAGCAATGGTAACGTTCATGGCAGGGGATGACAGGGGAGTACAGGGGGAGTACATGGCAGGGGGCGATTGCGTACGGGAGGGGTTGGAATAGCTAAATTAATATCTAAATTGAAATTACTTTGTTTTTTAACATGTTCCCGCGGCACTGTCAGGATAATCCTGATCTCCCCCCCCCCACCCCCACCCCCCCCCCCTCATGGAGCTCAGCTTCACCTGTTGTGGACCTCACCAGTCGCCACTGACACACACACACACACACACACACACACACTCACATACTCTCTCTCTCTCTCTCTCAATGGATAGCTGTTTGTTGACGTGTTAAAAATGCATCAGTAGCAAGTGGGATTACTGTAATTTTGATTACTGTAGTTTGCCTGGTATGTAGCCTAAGTGGTTGGTGGCTGCCCCACCATTTTTTTACATATAAAAACGCCACTGGCAACCAGACAATAATGCATTGCAGTAATCTAGTCGAGAGGTTACAAAGGCATGAACCATTTTTTCAGCATCCTCCAGGGACAACACCTTCCTTAATTTAGATATATTCCTCAGGTGGAAGAAGGCCATTCTTGTGATATTGTTAATATGGGGCTGAAAGGAGAGATCTGAATCAATAATTACACCAAGGTTTTTAACAACCTTGTTGGCGGAGACAGAGAAGCAATCTAAATTTAAGGGAAGCTGTAAGAATTTATCTCGAAGGAATTTGGGACCTAATACTAATATCTCTGTTCAATAAGAGGAAATTTTGGGTCATCCAGGCCTTTACATCTTTGAGACAGGTCTCTAGTTTAGACAACTGGTCAACTTCACCAGGCTTAACTGATATATAAAGTTGTGTGTCATCTACACTTCTTGAATATTGGTTTACGGCCTTGCCCGTTTTCTCCAGATTCTCTGAATTTTTTACTAATATTATGGATTGTAGATGGTGAAATCCCTAAATTCCTTGTAATCGTGTGTTGAGAAACGTTGTTCTTAAACTGTTGGAGTTTTTCACAAAGTGGCGAACCCATCCTTGCTCGTAAATGCCAGAGCCTTCGTGGATGCTCCTTTTATACCCAGGCATGATAGCATTACCTGTCACCTATTCACCTATTTACCTGTGGAATGTTCCACAGGTGTTTTTTGAACATTCCACAACCTTCCCAGTCTTTTTTATACCCCTGTCCCAACTGTTTTGGAACATGTTGCAGGCATCAAATTCGGAATTAGCGTATATTTACAAAAATCAATGAAGTTGCTAAGGTAAAACATTAAATATCTTTTAAATATCGTTTTCAATTAATAGACAAGAGAATTTACAAATCACTGCTTTCTGCTTTTATTTGCATTTTACGTACTGTCCCAACTTTTTTGGAATTCAGGTTTCAGTAAGAGCTGTCACAACCGCAACAATGTGGTCACAACCGAAACACCTGCTGTTTTGTTAAAATTTTGAATAATATGAATAATTAATCAAATATCCAAGATATTGTGCTGGTGAGGGTATATACAATCTCATAAATAAGAATCTATCAAATTCATGTGATCAAATCTGTCCATTTTATAGAGAACATTTGTATGGCGTTTTCACTAAATTTAATTAATCCAATGTTTTATTTGATTAAAAAATTCAGGGTAATTGATTCAAATTCAACAGCAGTCAAGATTTTTTTTCAAAAATGTCATTTTCAAAGGGGTGAATTAAACTTATCAATTGGGTGTGTAATTTTATTTCAAGAGCAGGGTTTACACCACGTTTCGGTTGTGACAGGAGCAGTCAGTAAATGCATCCTTATTCTGAAAAAATTACATGTGATTGCACTGTACATCTAGTATATTTATGTATCTCAGATAAAGTGTAACACATATATTATAAAAGAATTTTGCAAAAAGAATACAAATTTACACTTTTCTCCAACCCTCAATTTGCACGACTTCTGTAGAATGGCCCATAGGGGTATGCAGCGATGCCACTATCTATATCTGTATCTGTTCAACCATTAACAATATTTGTATCCGTATCTGTATTCGGATTAGAAACCAGAAGTGGGCGTGGCTTCGGCCGGAAGTTGTGTGACATATAGGAAATGTGATCTTTTCTAGTCTAAGGGTGCGTCCCAATCTATTTTTTGCTCCACCCTCATAAACTTCACTTACAAACTTGGGGGAATCCCTTTTGAGACCAGGATGTACCCTCTGTCTCCATTTTAAGTGTGAGTCCAATCCGTTAGAAAGCCAAGTGAAGTTTGTGACATAGCCCCTACACCCTCAACTTTTCTCAAGGGAACAAGTCAGCAAAAGAGCAGACTCAGCAAGCTCATATTACCCACAATTCACATCGAACGTCCTTTTCAGTGATAATCACGTTAATGTTTATCGCGGTATTACACATTAAAAAATACAGATTAATAAGTAGTAGTTTGCTATTTTGTATTTCTAGTTTAGCAAATTGCTTTATGCAGCAACAGAATAGTGTACTGTGGGATGTAGGCTACTACCAGGTTCTCTGTATAGCTTAATCTTGCTTTTAAACAGATTATTAGGCTACTGTCTCTTAATATTTTCTGTATAATTTGCCAGATAGCCTAACAATCAAACAATTTAATTTCTAAATAACCAAGACGATTAGATAAATAAACTTGTGCACCATTTTACTATATCTACATATGTGCTTACGCAAAATGCGTTAATAGCCTATATGTCATGCGAAGTGATCAATGAACAGCACATATTTGGGTAAATTAGTTTTTCGTGGCATCCTTTCCTTACTGTCACCTGTCAACAGCTGTGACCCCATCTTCCTGGGCTGGCTCTAGATAGGTGGGTAGGATTGTTTTCCCTCTCATGACTGCATGGTTTCTCAAACTCTGTCTTCATAGCTATGCAGCCATAGATTACTCCTGGCGGGGGCACTTGTTCGCGTCACAGTATTTCTTCCCCTGCGACTGGTGAGTGGAAATGCACTGACGAACTTCAGCATCCCGTATCATGCTGGCAGGGGGTGGAAGGAGTTCAAACGGCGACACATGGCATGCAGCGTTGCCTGGTACGTGTGTAGAAAGACACCGTTTCCTTCCAAGGCAGAGCTTGGCGGCTGGCTGCTTGCAAGCACTCCAAGAGAACCCTATTCAAACTCTCCACAGCCCCACTTGAAGCAGGGTAATACACTGAAACCTCTGTGGAAGTACGGCGGCGGAGTGATACTTTACGTTACCTACGAATGTAGTGCCGGCACTGGTCGACTACAACAACAAAGAAGAGCAACAAGTTGCAATGGCCACATTCGCTCCGCCACCGTACTTCCACAGAGAATATAGGTCAGCACAAAGTAAAGGGTTCAACGATAGTTTGACTTAAAAAATGATGGTATAAACACTCAAAATAACCCCGATAGACTGTCGTCATATTTTATTTGCTTTGGGTGCACTGTGGAGTGTTTAAGTGTTTGGTAGTGGATGCTACCGGTTACCTTAGAGTTGCGCTAGCATTAGCAACGTGTGTATGTCCAAAAGAAGGGACAGCATGGAATTAGCTGAAAATGGTTTCCATCAATCAACTACATCATGGGTAAGTCGTAATTGAGACATTATGTCCAAAATTCCAAACTATCCCTTTAAGCGGGGCACTCGGAACACCAATTAATCTTTCACACTCAGTTCCTGGCGCATTTTAAGATAGGGCAGGAGGAACACAGCATAATCAAAATAACCCGTCGTGGTTAATAAACAGCACAAGGTCATGACTATCCGGGTGTAACGGTACTTGGTGGTACACGCTTTCGAGGTCAATGGTCGAGAATACGGTGGTTCTTTCTGGGCGGATGGCCTTGTTGGGCTCTTTGACGTCCATGCACATTCTTATGCCACCTGTCTTTTGCGTGACCACTATTCGAGAGACCCACGGAGCGGCGTCAATTAGTTCTATAACGCCGGCAAAGAGCAGACGTCTCATTTCCTCTGACACTGCGGATTTCCATAAGTCGTCCCCTATTACACATTGTATTTCCCTATTTGTCATGGACAACCCGTTAATTGTTGCGGTGTAGGGTGTGTCTGTTACCTATAGGAGCCTAGCATAGCCTACCTATATAGACTAGCGCGAGACCTTCACTTTTTATGGCATGCTTTTTACGCTCTTTCAGTTGTGACAGTGATAGCCACCTACTAGAAAACATGCCATGAAATTAATGCTTATTTTCAGGGTAGCCTAATATTTAATTATCTATCATATATGCTTGTTCAACCTGCCTGATAGCATTTCTGATTTTTATATAAACGTTCAGATTAGTAGGCTATGCATTCTAACAAACACTCTCTGTTGAAGGGAAAAGAGCAAATCACAAAGCGATTCATGATGGCTTAGGCCTATTTATTAATTTTTCTCTAACTCACAACGACCGCTCCTGAATCCTCTGCGTAGGAGAAAGGACCTCCCACTGGCCAGTGCTCAGTAAAAGGATAAACTGAATACAAGACCCTGCAGGATTATTTCCTTCATCTTCATCCGACCAAGGGCGAGACTTCTCCAGCTTAAAACCCACCTCAAATTTAACCTAATGAGGAGAAAGTAAAGACTTACCTCCGCATATTTGGCAAGCCAGCCAGGAGTCCAATCCCAGGAAGGACGCAGGAGGGAACCAAAAGCGTGCGGTGTTTTATCCTCAAGTTAGAGACCGATCAACCATAGTGAAAGGTAAGCAGACACCTTTTTCATAAAAAGTCTGCAGAGAGGAATTACCCGTACTCCATTTGCCCCAAGTGTGGTTCTCAACTAGGTGACGGACTCCAGTGGGTGAGTTGGAGAAAATGATAAATAAATTAAAAAATCTTTTTTTAATAGTAAAAATTGTGATGAAGAGAGTGTGAAATAAGCAGGAGTGTGAAAATTGTAAAAGAAAGGGAAAAGAGAAGAGCTAAAAAGTCTGCTCAAATATATTTTAAAAATTCCATTTTGGGGAGCAGGTCGACAACACTGTAGGGGAGCAATACGGCTCCAAGATAGCTAACCAAAAGCTCTGAAAGATGAGAATACCCGAGTTGTGGGCCAAGTAGAGGTTGTGTGCAAAGGGACGCCTTTCCCAGCAAACAATCCGTCAGTCAGACGGGAATAGGGTGAAGCAGTCGAAAGATACTGCCACAGCTATATTACATGAGGATAGGGACAAATAGGGACGCAGTGTTGTGAGAAATGTATTGTAAAAAAGAAAAGAAAGAAGCAACGTGTGTTCAATACTATTGTATGTTCTTGTGTGTATTTTGAGTCCTCATAATTTTCTGTCAATCGCAAATGTAAAAAAAGAAATCAAATAAAAGAATAAATTATTAATTAAACATTTTTTTATAGTATACACTGCCTGGCCAAAAAAAAAGTCGCCGTTGCACCCGTCATGCATACTTCCCACTGTACAAGACTCTGGAGGCAGTGTTATGATCTGGGGTTGCTTCAATTGGTCAGGTCTAGGCTCAGCAACATTATGCAGCAATAAAATTAAGTCAGCTGAGTACCTGAATGTAGTGAATGACCAGGTTATCCCATCAATGGGCATATTCCAGGACGACAATGCCAAGATTCATCGGGCTCAAATTGTGAAAGAGTGGTTCAGGGACCATGAGGAATCATTTTTACACATGAATTGGCCACCAGAGTCCCGACCTTAACCCCATTGAAAGTCTTTGGGATGTCCTGGAGAAGACTTTACGGAGTGGTTTGACTCCCCCGTTGTCAATACAAGATCTTGGCCAAAAATGCATGCAACTCTGGACGGAAATAAATGTTGTGACGCTGCATAAGGTTGTTGAAACAACGGCACGATGAATGCGTGCCGTAATCAAAGCTAAAGGCGGTCCAACTAAATATTAGAGTGTGCAACTTTTTTTTTGGCCAGGCAGTGTATATATATATATATCAGATAAAAAACGTCTACGACGTAAAAAAAAGCCAAGTTTCTCACGCATAGCCTACATTGCATGGCCAAGGCTAAGGCCAAGTTGCATTAAATAATTTAGGAAAGTTTGGATAGCACTGCTTTGGAATAGAGCTAGTTTATTTAGTGTGAGCTACGATAGGCAATATTGTTAGTTGTAACTTGGCCACATTTTAATATCAATACTTTTAAAGGCAGGCCTAGTTTTTGCAAGTTGGAATTAAGAACTTATGGACAGCGCTACGTAGGCTATGCGTGAGTAACTTGGCTTTTTTTTACGTCGTAGACGTTTTTTATCTGATATCACTTATTTTTTTATTGCTAACTAATGATGAATAATGCATGAAGATAAACACGGAGAGAGACATTCATTCCAAAGAAATGTATGCAGACATTCGCTTAACCATAACGCCCACTATTGACAAGAATGAGAACAGTACAGACAGCACACAATTACATTAAAAGAGTTTGTAGATGAGCAGTATTTAATGTGTAATGAAATACAATGAACAGCACCACCCGAGCTATGGATCATGAAGAAGCATGTAAATTAATGAACCAAGTCTACATGGAGACATACATGCACAATGGGCTACGCAAACACATTCTAGATGAAAGACATACAGCCTAAATAGTTTGCATCAGTAAAATATGGAAATACAGTTTTAAAATAGGGCTATTAGTATTCTATAGAAAATGAAATACATTTAACGTTAGGCTATTCAACACTGGATTGCCGGATGCGTAACTCCTACCTTCCATGTGTGGGCTACGAGCACAGAAATATAGTTCTGTGGCTACAAGCTAGCGAGCGAGCTGAGTTCGTAAGCACAGCAGTTAGGCTATTCAACACTGGATTGCCGGATGCGTATCTCCAACCTTCCATGTGTGGGCTACGAGCTAGCTAGCGAGCGAGCTAGTGAGTTTCTGCACAGCAGAGTTTTTTTCCGGTAGTGTAGAACGTTACCTGCGGGAAATGTTTTGGTACCGGACAGCTAGGTTTAGTTTCGTTTTCTGTAGTGCAATGAATGTAGGCTATAATGCATGTTGATTCGCTTCGTCGTAGCCTAGCTTGTTTCTGCTTCCTGACGAGAAGCAGGAAGTAACGTTGGCGAACAAGCTTAAGTTGACAATGCATATTTCCCAGGAATCTTAGCCAGAAAGAAAACAGTAGATACTACTAAGAAAGTACATACCAGAGATTATTCTTCTAATTATTATTATTATAATTAAAAGTGTTTGCAATAAGCTACATTATCAGCAGAGTAGCGTAGACTAGAGCCACATTCGGAGGCTATCTATTTATTTATAAGTGACTAACCATGAATCTGATATGTTTGGGCAATTGGCGGTTTATAAATCCGATCGCTTAAAGGCTTGCAGCTTAAAAGAGGCTATTCTCAATTCTTAATGTAGGCTGTTATCGTAAATTCTTAATTAACTTCCTAGTAGTTAATTTTATGGTGACCTTGTGTTATGTGTGAAAAGGATAAAGTGAACAGAGCTGAAGTGAAGAAATTAATGAATAAAGAAATGTTGGCCGAGGCAAGGGGTTTTCACAGTCAGTCAGTCATGACCGCAAGAGCAGAGCTTAACACCCTCCCCAAACCAGACAAAAGCGAGCGTCTGGTTTGGGGAGGGTGTGATATAATACAAGTGAAACATTGAACACTTAATATTGTAAACCTGTTTTGCCTTTGCAAAAAAAATATGTTAATGTGTCAATGTGAAAATAATAACAGTCTAAGAAATGAAAAGAACTTAACAGTTGCACATTGTTTTTGTGGAAAATGTGCCCTGCTGGGCTCGAACCCTCTATCCACTGTGTGATAAACTGCAGTTTTAACCACTAAGCCACAATACCTTCTTGAAAAACATGAAGCCATTAGCTATATTAACATTAAAAAACATTAGTATGAAGCGTTTTTATTGGACGATAAGTTTGATGAGCAGGTATAGGGACCATACGCTCAAATAATAATTCTCCCCATTGGATAACATCGCGACAGAGGCAGGCAGTTTGGCAGGAAAATGGGAAGAAGCAGGGACGTCACTAGGATGCGAAGACATGGGGGGCTTAGCCCCAAGGGGAGGGCAAGAGATGCGAGCGCAAATTGTTTTGGTATAAACTGTATTAGAACCATAGACTGTATAAAAATATGGACAAAGCCACTGTGACGTCACCCATTGCCTTTCCACGGCCTCGTAAAAAACAAATTGAAACACGGAAGTCTTTTTCGCCGGCTGTTTGTACCATAGAACTATATATTAATATATAGTTCTATGGGAAGAACCATAGAACTATATATTAAGTTCTATGGGAAGAACCCAAATTGAATAGGGCTGAATGGAACCACGTGACCACGTTTCCTTTCTAGTTAATATATAGTTCTATGGTGTCACTGCCCGATCTGTCCCCCCTGCCCATAGAACTATATATTAACTAGAAAGGCAGAAGCCTTCTCAAAACGGCACCGTTTCCACGGCCCAAAGTTTTTTCTCTGATTGGCCAACGTGACCTGTCACGTGAAGGTGGTCATTTTCTCCCTTTTCACAGAGTAATGGCTGCCGTTGTAACTCTAGTTAGCGACCATATAGGCTACATGTATAGCGACGACTGCAAAGTTATGCTACCGAATAAAAAAGCAAAATGAAAGGTAACTTTGTTAGCTACCGTTAGCTAAGTTAGCTCGCAGTAGCAGCTAGAGGCCTAGAAAGGACATGCTATCACAAAAGCCAGGTTGATAATACACCAATAGTAGCTCGATGCACATTTAAAAGAAAATAAGCCAGGTATAGCATAACGTTAGTTATACTTGGCTAATCTTAACGTAACCCCCTCAAAACTGCAATGGACATAGCTAACGTTATTACGATAACCTTCCAATATCAACGTTATAGACTACTGCACTTTAGACCGCATAAACGGGCACAAGTGTCCGCTATGCGTTAAGATAACTATATATATATATATATATATATATATATATATATATATATATATATATATACATATATATATATAATGTATGTTATATAGCCTGTGTCTATGTTCATAGACATCCTATATATAGCTACGCTGTATGTGTAGCCTACGTTATGTGGTGAGTGAATACATTCTTTCCTGGTTGGTTCAGTTCAACAAGTTACTATGACAAGGGTGATGCAGGAAAATAAACAGACCTAACAGCAAAGCATATTTGTGGTTAATGGTAATTTAGCTCAAGCAGGACGACGAAGAAGAGAAGCAGGCTAACCTAACGTTGTCAAAAAAATTATTCTTACCGTGAAAATATTTAATTTTTTCCCCAAGGGTTTCTGCGCTGTTATGGTTTTGAAAGCTCCGCGCTATGATTCAGGTTTGGAAAAACTGGTATGCAGTAACAACAATACTATCACATATTTTAGAGATGTATACCTTGCCAAAAATCAGCATTATTCCCCTCAGATGGTACCGATCAACCCTACTGGCTCACGGACTACTAGGTGTACGAATTATATATTATAATTTTTGACGTAGAAAATTATACCTAACACATAAAAGAGAAAACCTCTGTATCTCTCTGTATGTCTGGTGCACAGCAGCCAGCAGATGGCACGCAATGTGCCCACACACGCGCACGCACGCATTAATTCGGTATAGGGCTGACTAAATGGCCAATTAGTGATTGTGTGCTCCAACGGGTATCAAAACTAGTCCATCTGATTATCAACTCATCACCCATGGTAAGGATAAGCCACAAATCAGCTGTGGAGACTGCCACCTACAAGTTCATAACAGTGTCATCTTCAGAGATATATGTAAGAAACTTCATCCGTAAACAGGGATATTGAAGCTACAACATTATATAATCCTGACCATGTAGGACTATTCAGGAGGTTTGGGGGAGGGGCTAAAGCGCTTCAAAAACAGCATGTTATCTAACCCTAACCCTCATATGACAACAATCCAGATATATTTGGTAGGTAAAATAAGGTCTAGACTAGTGCAAATCCAAACATATGACTGTGATTAGGAAAAACATCAATACCTTGAAGGATTTTTTCCACCAAATAAGCAAAAAAATCAAAAGACTTTATTTTATCCAGGCTGGAGTCTCAAAGGGTCTCAGAAACTACACCTCAAAGAGGCTCTAGCCAGACAGAGGTGAAAATTAAACTTTGTCGGAGGACAAAACTAAAGACGTTTTTGGAAAGGCCTTGACCTGGAGAATAACGTTTGTCAATTATTTTGCCCTGACACCCCAGGGGACTCAGTAGCGCCCCCTAGAAGGGCAAAACTGGCCAAACTTCAAATGCTTCTAATTCTGGAACCAATGGACATATCGGGTAGATATTTAACAGGATGATTAAATAACTAGTCTTTCATAAATAATGTCAGAGCCAGCCTTCAAGCTCTAACAGAAGGGCCTGAATAAAACGTTTGATGCTTAATCATTTGATACTTTGATGATTCAATTAGATGATCAATTGGGATCTTAACTGATGCTATATTGAACATAAATTTTAAGCCCCAGGTCAATAGGATTAGTATTTTTTTCGTTATTGGTACTAATAGTTTAGAACTACAATTCCCCAAAAACCAGAGAGCTCTACGTAATGATGGCCTGTGAAAAGATGGCGCCGTCTGTAGTCCGTTTAGGGTTAGGGTTCGGATAATAAATATATACGGCTAATCTGGGTCGCCCCATGTAGGGTACAGTATTAAAATGAATTGAGATTGTGGGATTTTGACCATATCCGACATAAACTGTTTTTTTGTGACTGAATAAACCTTTCCACATGTTTTTTTGTGTCCCTATTAACATATTTAGCGGTTATCGCCATCAACCATAGCTACTCAAAAGTCACTCGTCTGGTAAACAAAATTCACTAGCCGGCTAGCTAGCTAACAACCGAAAAGTAGCATAGTAGCCAAGCCCACAGTAACACCTCTAAATTTCGTTCTATGTAGCACGAAAACAGTCTGAGAAATGCTAGCATTGAAAATGCATGGGTTTAAATTTCGTTCTGTGTAGCACGATAAAAGTCGGACAATCGTGCTCCGGGTGACGAGTCAGTAGATTAATTGTCGTGACTATGAGCATGAAAAAGCGTGAGACCGGGTTGATTTTTCACCTGTTAACATAACAAAGTGTACCTTAACCTAAAGGCTAAGACCATTGCGCTATTGTGTGAATCATCCTGCGTGAACACAATTCTGATCATGCTATTCTCCTGTCCTCTAATGGTCACCATCTTATCTATTTTCTATTCCTTTCTCTGTCTCTCTGTCAGTTATGTCAAGAACAATTGCTACCACTCATCCACCTATACCTGTATACCCAGCTGTTGGTAAGTACTGTGTCAGTTGCTGCTCAAAGTCGAAATTTCTGAATTCACTGGGGTTCTGTTCAAGTCTTTGCTATGTGTGTGCAGGCACCTTGTAACATCTCCCTTTATTTCTGTTTCTGAGGAGGAGAAAATGCTGTGAGTGAGCTGACTACCTGGGTCATGGAGGTGAGTGTCATGTTTTCTTGTTGATCTAAAGAAAGTGGACATACATATGCAATCTCTCTCCCTCTCTCTGTGTGCACATTTGAGGAGTAACGTAAATCAAATTAATGACATTGTTTTGAGACAAAACATCTGTCTTGCTAGCCAATGGGACAGCCAGTTTATATTGTGAGCTCATTGCATTAAATGCTGCAAGAGCGACTAGCGCTTTGTGTTAATGTTTTAAAAATACTGCGGCGCTCTCCTTTATTTGGCGTTGATTTTAATTTTATGTCTTTCCTTTTAGCCTTTTGTTGTATTTATTTTAACATGATCATTATTATCTTGTTTCCTTCAGATATAAAGACAACCATACATTTTCCAACTGAAGTTGAATAGACCAAGACATGACATATCCCTATCCATGCTTCATAGCCAGATGGGGATGAAGACTCAAGATGTGTGTCCGGAAACTCATTCTTAGTGATCTTGCAAATTGTGTGCCTCAACATAGCTACCTGAACTCCACCACTTGCTTCCTAAACACATTTTATAATATGTATATGATGCAGTATTTTCTACTGCTTTAGCATGTATTATGTCCATTCAGCTGAGGTTTAAAATCAATAAAGATGTTTACATTTTTTAAATCAATGTCAATGTGTTATCTATTTTAGTAACAGAAGTGGTTGTTTTTGTAGATTTTGACTACTTTGAGCAAGAATTTGTAAAATGTAGTCATAAAATGATTTATCATGAGCTATGATAGATTACATTGATAATTAATTGATTTAACATCAGTTACGTTGATTTCCATTGTTAACATCAACATCGTTTCAACGTTATTTCAAGATGTTGATTCAACGTAAACTCGATGAGCACCTGGACGCAGAATCAACATCAGAGATCAACATTGAATCAATGCTTATATCTGATATTAATTCAATGTTGATTCAATGTTTCCTTGCTTTTGGGGATTAACCCACGTGTCAAGATACAGTACGAAATATAGCTATCATTCTTATAAGTGAGTAGGCCTACCATATACGAGTTATTTGTCATTCTTAAATTTAGTAGCAATTCATTGCCATGATGTCACACTATGACAATATCATAGCAATTGGATGGCAGTGATAATCAGTAATCACCAATGTTATTGCCCAGCATTACATTACATTACATTTTAGACATTTGGCAGACGCTCTTATCCAGAGCGACGTACATTAGTGCATTTTCCAACCTGAAACAAGTGCGTTAAAACCACCCTAAAAGGTAAATACGAATTCAAACACAGGCGCAGTCAGTATGATTTCTTTTTTTTTTTTCTTTTTTTTTTTGGGGGGGGGGGGGGGGACCACACGATATCAATCATTGGCATGCACAACAGTAAGCCAATAAGTAACCTTACAAGTACTAAACTAGAAGCTTGAAACACTTAAACAAGGATTTAAAAACACAATCAAGGGAGGTCACAAGGAGGTAGGGAGGGGTGGAGAGAGGTGCAGCTTAAAGAGGTGAGTCTTCAATCTGCGCTTGAAGGCGGTCAGACTTTCTGTTGTTCTGACCTCCACGGGGAGCTCATTCCACCACCGTGGGGCCAGGACAGACAGACGTCGAGACCGGGTGCTAGTATGAAGTGGGGGGGGTACCAGTCGTCCTGAGGAGGCGGAACGCAGGGATCTGGTAGGTGTGTAGGGTCTGATGAGCTTTTTTCAGCAATACGAGACCAGTGACAGGCAACTCAAAAGGTTACAGTACTATAATACAATAATAAGTGTATACTCATGAATAGTCATCTTTGTCAGGCTACATATTGTCATTGACAATGTAGCCTACTGTAATTTTCTGGCTTTACGGGTTTTCCCTGCCCAATTCTGGCAGTTTCTCCAATCCTGGATTTGGCTTTTAACGGAACGGGTTTTTTAATGAACCAAGTCAGGTTTTCAAAATTTATGTGATTATTTTTAAATTATATTTGTAGCCATGACATTGTTCACCCAACGCCCTCTGCTCTTCCTCACCCCTGTCCCTTATCTTCCCTACAATCACCCCCCCCCCCCCCCACGCTGGATGTAGCTGTCTAGTATGTACATTTTGGGGAAACAGTAATAAAAAGTTTCAATTAATTATAAAACTTTTTTTATTGAAGGGTTCATTGTTTGTATAAGTCATACAGTGGTATAAGGAGAAATTGCTATTTTTTTTTCATTTGTAAAGACTAAATTATGTATTCAATTATGAATCATGAATAAGGGAAACATTTTTATTCTTCGATATGCTGCGTTTCATTCACAGCAAGTTTAATCACCGTCTCCAACGTTGTCCTGGATAAGGGGGAAAAAACGTAGAGACGATAGGAGTTTGTTATAGGACACAGCAAAGTTCAGCAGCCTGTCTCAGTTTAAAGCCCACTCACCACATCAAGCGGTGCAGGCTGAACGTGAGAACACAGGATAAGACGCACATCCACAAGACAAACCCTGACAAGACACATTAAAATGACAAGGTCACATTAAGGAAAAATGTACAGGTTTACGTGGGATCTAAGTGGTAGCCTACTAGCAAAACTCATCCAGGGGTGTCTGTAAGCAAAGTCACTTACTCGTTTATGCGCTGTTAAAAGTGCATTACCGTATCTGGTTTTGATGCGCAACTTCAGTTCCTCAATCCGGTTGATTTCTTTTGAGCGATGAGAGGATGCACACGTGTAAATCGACATACAAAAGCAACATAATAGTAAACGCAGCCACAATAACTTAATGGAATGTTATGTAAAGCTACAATGTCCTATAGCCTAGCTGGGCTAGACAACGGGGAGCACTCGCTGTTCTTCGCAAACATTTACCGCATAGCCTACTGTGTCACGCGGTTAGACAAAATAGACTAGCCTATTTCGAAAAATATAACCAGCTAATGACATGTTGGATCCACTAACCTTTCCCTTATATTAAAACAAAGTTCTTTACAGCACGCTTTCCTGTGTCCAGCGCCTACCCAGATCCACTCTAACCGCAGAGTGGATGTTGTGAGAACATTCGATATTATGTGAAAAGCAAAACAATAAATACATAGATACAATCTTAAATAGGTCTATGATACGATTACGTTCACATAATTAAATAACGATTATTGCATCTGCTTGTTTATTTTGTTTAATCCGTAACGTTAGTCTGTGGTATGGCTAGGCAGTAGCCTAGCTCCAGCGGTAACATTACATTACATCCGGACCGGTCCCTGACTCAAGATTTCCGTGAACCAGCCTTGCGCGGCTAGCTAATAGTGTGGTGTAGCCATGTAACTGTAGCCTAAATAATTAGAAATCGCGACCACAGTGAAACTTCTCGCCTATTTTTCCAGGTATAGCCTCTCAGGAATGTCTATGTTATTGTTAGGCTGTTAGAATGAACTATGGTGATCCTGTAGTGTTATCGTAACGTTAGACAGATTAATGGCTAGGCTATAGGCCACGGATATCTTGTTGAAATACCTCAGCCTAACATGAGCAAAACTGCAAATCCAGATAAACGAGCCACGAATAGTTACTAAAAATCTTTAATAACTGTCTTAACTAGCGTTATTAACAAGCATAATACGCCGGGAGCCGGACAACACTTCTGTAGCCAACCCGATGTTGACCCGCTACCGTTAGAGTCTTGCTATCCGGGCGGCTTTTCAGACTTCAACACTAACATATTCACTGGGTGTGTTACTAATTAGTGTAATCTAACAACACCCATCTTGAGATATGAAATATTACACACGCGAAAGCATTTGAAAACCATTTAATTATTATGCACAAGATAGCTGATAAGCGAACTTCATAACTGTTAGATAACCTAACTATAGCTACAGCAACGGATGCAGTTAGCTGAATGCTCATAGCAAGTCAGCTAACCATAGAGTTCAATGGAGGTTGAGAGAATGGATTTGAGGCGAAAATGCCAATAGGCCTCCTCACGTGATTACCCTGTGACGTAACTAAAATTACCACGTGACCATGTTCTTAACCAATCACAGTTCAGTGCGCTTACTAAACACTTACCGATGAGTATTTTTAAATCATGGCTCTCTTTTTTCTGTGTAGACTAAAAAAATTTTGAACCCAGGAAAAATGTAAAATGTGATTGCCTGCTTTTATTGACTACAATATTGTGAACTTTTGATACCTAAATTGCGCTGGGGCCACGATGTTGACTTTCACAACGCTCCATTGGAAATACATGGCAGAGCTCATAATAATACTATTTCCGGGCCATGGCAGCCATCTTGCGGCGGTGCCATTGCGGAAGAACCCAAATTGAATAGGGCTGAATGGAACCACGTGACCACGTTTCCTTTCTAGTTCTTATATAGTTCTGTGGTCCAGAGGGAGAGTATACTCCCAACTTGGCGGCTGGTCTAGAATGCAACGCTTGTGACGTCAGCTTTCCGAACTCTATTGAAGTGACGTCACAAAAGAAAAGTAAGAATGATACATAATAACATGCTTCGATGCTATTTTTGGAACACGTCACAGTACCGTCAAGGGGTATCTGCTATAAATTAAATTAATTTGACAGCGTTTTTGGAGAAGTTAGGAGATCAGAGATAAATCAGAAGAAAGAACGACAAACGACAAACGAAGAAACTATCTACGTATCTATTTTCCCTTTGAAAGTAAGTAGCCTATTTAACTGTGTAGTTGGGAGAGAAAATCGTAGGCTACAAAAACCGTTAATAAGTTAATAAAAAAAAATTCTAGCTGAACCATCTGCTTTATTTTACTATCCCTAATCAGAGTTGGGGTACTGCAATAATATTAGTTTTTCGGGTAACGTGGTAATATAACACATTATATATAAATGCGTGTAATAATGTTAGTTTACATTTTCGAAATTAGCAACGCGTTACTCAACCTAATATTGTAGGCTATGTTTCATGCTGCGTTTGATATGCTAATGCTATTTATTACGAAGAACTCTCCAATCGATTAATAATCGGGTGTGAAAGCCCTATATATCATTTGATTAGCTTTTCATATTTGTCAATGTCGTTTTAAAAGCAACATTTTGAACACCCTGTTACTACATTTATATTGTCAATTGAAACGAGCTGAATACATTTAAGAAGGTTAATTAAAAAGGCTATTTTCCATAGGTTTTGTCTGTTGAATTAGTCAGTCAACTCTAATGTAACAAAAGTGCAAAGCATTGTGAGAATGCAAGAACGAATACAGGTATACTTTTATTTTATCGGTTGCTATAGGCCTACTGGCTAGGAAGGTGATACATTTTTCAATCGTTTTGGAAAACAATCTACAACATATTTCAACAACATTTTATAATGAATACGTAGCCTAAGGTTAAATGGTCCTAATAATCATACTTCTGAAAGGGGAATAATTTAACACTGATTTAAGTGATTTTATGATGCAAAGTATAAAATTTAGTAACGCAAATTAATATAACGGGTAATATAACGCATTACCTTAATTGGAAAGTAATATAGTAATATAACGCTTTACTTTAAAAAAAAGTAACTAATATGTAATATATTTACAATTTTCAAGTAACGCCCCCAAATATACACACATCGGACTCCCCATTACAAAAAGCTAGTTTTGCTAAATAAAGCAGATGTTTCAGCTAGAAAATAATTACTAAAGAAGACCTCAGCCAAACGGAGTTGACAACATGTTATATTTTCTCATTTCACAGCATTGCCAGGAAGTCAGGAAGGCATATTCACCTGCTCATGGAGGATTCGGAGGGAAATAAGGTATGTTTTAGCATGTGTGCTAAGGTTGGAAAGTACTATAAAATAAGGATTAGTGATACATTTGCAGCTTTGCCAAAGGCTACAATTATGCCAACAGATTTGAGAGCCTCAAAACTCCTTGATGCACAGCAAAAGGGGTTTTGACTGGTTTTCAAATGAATAAAAATACATCAGGTTTGAACTCCGTTAGTAGAACAAAGTGGAAAGAAATTCCACACTGATCAGGAAAATCCTCATCCTCATTATGTATTCTTATGTTTGTAGGAGGGGCCATGCAGGGATGGGGCACAGAAGACCCCACAGGTGTTGGAGGAGTGTGTGCTCCTGAGAAGGATCCTGCTGGGGCTGGAGAAGATGGAGAGCCGGATGGACAGGATGGAGGAACACCTGAAGGAGATGACAGCCATGTTTTCCGGAGGGGAGGGGTGTTTGGCGCAGCCCCAGGTACAGGAGGAGGAGGAGAGAGGTAAAGGGAGAGAGGAAGAGGAGGTGGGGAATGAGAAAGCGGAGGAGGGAGGAGAGAAAGGAGTGGAGCGGAGAAAGGAGGAGAGAGAGAGAGAGTGGAGGAAGAGGAAAAAGGTGAGGTGAATGAGAAGAACGAGGAGGAGAAAGACAGTGGGAAGGGACGGAAGAAGGGGCAGAGTGTTTGGAAAATGATGAAGGTGAAGTGGCAGAGGAAGAGGAGGGAGGAGGAAGGAGGGAGAAAGGAGGAGGGGAAAAGGGACAAGGAGGACCCAGGGACGAGTGGGTCGGAGCCGGAGGGGAAGGAAGCAGATGAGGTTAGGGTTAATGTGAAGGAGAAGAAGACAAAGACTATGAAAGGGCTTTGGAGCAGTTTGAAAAGGAGGCGGCAGGGGAGACGGACAGAGGAGGTGCAGGAAGGAGAGAAAGAGAAAATAGTGGCAGCGCTGGTGCGGACAAGGACTGCACACGTCGTGGACCTGAACATCGTGTTCGGGCCACACGATAAAGTTATGCAGTACCTTGAAAGACCAGCGCAAACACAGCACACAGGAAGAGAAAAGAAGGGTGGAAAATGAGAGAGAAAGAGAAAGGAGGAATGGGAAATTAAGAGAGAGAGAGAGAGAGAAAGGAGGGATGGAAAAGGAAGAGAGAAAGGAAGGATGGAAATTAAAAGAGAGAAAGGAGGGATGGAAATGAAGAGAGAGAGAGGAGGGATGGAAATGAAGAAAGAGAAAGAAGGGATGGAAATGAAGAAAGAGAAAGGAGTGATGGAAAATGAAGAAAGAGAAAGGAGGGATGGAAATGAAGAGAGAGAAAGGAGGGATGTAAATGAAGAAAGATAAAGGAGAGATGGAAATGAAGAAAGAGAAAGCAGGGATGGAAATGAAGAGAGAGAAAGCAGGGATGGGAAGAAGAAAGAGAAAGGAGAGATGGAAATGAAGAAAGAGAAAGGAGGGATGGAAAATGAAGAAAGAGAAAGGAGGGATGGAAATGAAGAAAGAGAAAGAAGGAATGTGTAACGTTCCGTTCCCGTCCTGTCCGTTTTCCATGTTTTCCTTGTTTCCTTCCGTGTCATGTTGGATCCCTTGTCCGTGTTTCCCTCCTGGCTGTGGACTGGGCGTCTCCCTCGGGTACTTTTGGTTTCATTT
Source organism: Synaphobranchus kaupii (assembly GCA_029718625.1). Lineage (NCBI taxonomy): Eukaryota > Metazoa > Chordata > Actinopteri > Anguilliformes > Synaphobranchidae > Synaphobranchus > Synaphobranchus kaupii. The sequence goes on from CM056378.1 coordinate 41,062,485, forward strand.
TCCACTTTAGCTTCCGCCTATCACTCGCCCCTCTCGTTACTCACATTCCTCACTGCTGTGCTTCGGCAATCACTCCTGATTTAACATCACACCTGTTTCTCGTTTTCTCCTTCACTTCCTGCACCATTTAAACCCCTGGCTGGCTGCTATTCAGCGCCAGTTCGTTGACTAACCTACCGTGTTTGTTTCGTATCCCGTTTCTGGTCCAGTGTTTGTGAGCCTGCTGGTTCATACCTGTTCGCCTGGTTTCCTGACTGGTAGCTATCTCTGCTAAACTTTCGCTGCTGCATGCATTTACCTGTTTCCCTTCAAAACCTCCAGACGCCGCAGTTCCAGTCTTCCCGCAGCTGTGTTTGTCCTCCCCGTGTTACGTACCTCCCGTACTCGTGTTGCGGTACCAGGACCTCTGCATGCCAGCCGGCTTACGCCAGTATTGCCCGAGCTACGCCGCACCTTCCAACTCGGCGGTGCATTCACCAGCTACAGTCCTGTCACAACACCCTGCCTTTAACCTCTGCTTTCTGCCCGGTTACTCAAGCTACCCGGTCCAGTTTCCAGTCCTGTTCCAGCCCAGTTCCGATCCAGTTTCCTGTCCAGCTCCAGTCCAGTTTCCAGTCCAGTTCCAGTCCAGTTCCGGTGTTTTAGACACCTCCGTTCAAGTCCAGTTCCGGCTTGGAACAAGTTCCGTGCCGTCCCCTGTGTTCCTGAGTGGACCTTCCGGTCCAGTTTCCAGTCCAGTTCCAGTCCAGGTCCGGTGTTTCATACACCTCCGTTCAAGTCCAGTTCCGGCTTGGAACAAGTTCCGTGCCGTTCCCGTTTCCTGAGTGGACCTCCCGGTCCAGTTTCCAGTCCAGTTCCCAGTCCAGTTCCAGTCCAGTTCCGGTGTTTTATACACCTCCGTTCAAGTCCAGTTCCGGCTTGGAACAAGTTCCGTGCCGTTCCCGTTTCCTGAGTGGACCTTCCGGTCCAGTTACCAGTCCAGTTCCGATCCAGTTTCCAGTCCAGTTCCAGTCCAGTTCCAGTCCAGTTCCGGTGTTTTAGACACCTCCGTTCAAGTCCAGTTCCGGCTTGGAACAGTTCCGTATTTCTTCAAGTCCAGCTCCGGCTTGGAGCAGTCCTCAGTTGGACGCTATCCTGTGTTAACTAACTAACCTGTTTTGCTCCCGTGTACAGCTTTGGGACCACCCCAACGCTTAATAAAGTTCCACTTTCTGTAATCTGTCTCCTGGTCGTTGCACTTGGGTTCGTCCCGTATCAGGATCGTAACAGAACGAACTGGCCCACAATATGGACCCAGCCGATCTGGAACAGATTCGCCACGCCTTCTCCTGCCAAACTGCGATCAGCGACCAACAGGGTCGCCGTTTGGATGATGTGCTGGAAGTAGTTAGGGGCATCACGGAGCAAGTATCCCAACTTTCGCTCCACCAACCGCTACTACGGATTCCAGCCAACCCTACTCCTTCCTCTCCCGAACCCCATCCGGAGGCACCGGCTCCCACTTCCAGCCGTGAGCCCCGTGTACAACACCCCGAGTTATATCGCGGGGGGTTGGGGAGATGTCGTGAATTTCTACTTAAATGTGACATAGTGTTTCGGATGCAGCCCTCCTCCTTCGCCTCTGACTCCAGCAAGATCGCGTTCATTATGAGCAGCCTGGGAGGGAGCGCCCTGGAGTGGGCTACATCCATCTGGGACAGCCAGGCTCCGTTATGCAGCAACTTCGCAGCCTTTACGGCAGAGATGCGACGTGTGTTTGAACACCCGACCTGTGGACGTGACGCTACCCAGCGTCTGCTTCAAGTTCGCCAAGGCAACCGCAGTGTCGCAGAAATGGCCATTCAGTTTCGTACCCTCGCCGCGGAGTCAGGATGGAATGACGCCTCCCTCCAGGGGGCTTTCCGCCAAGCTCTCAGCGAGGAACTCAAGGACCAGCTTGCCACTCGGGAGGAATCCAACTCCCTTAATAGCCTCATCAGCCTCGCTATAGCCATCGATAATCGTCTCCGCATCCGGGCCCGGGAGCGGGGAGGAAGTTCCGGGCGTCATTCGCCCTCCGTCGTCTCTAATGTTCATTCACACTCCATCACTGGATCTCGGGCGCCTACGGGCGGGTCCGAGGAAGAGCCCATGCAACTGGGCAGAGTTGCGGTCAATCCCGAGGAGCGTCAGCGCCGTCAGCGCACCAGATCCTGTTTCTATTGCGGCAAGCCTGGCCATCAGATCGCCTCCTGTCCCATTCGCCCAAAAGAAGGGGCTCGCCAGTAAGACTGGGCGTACTGACGAGCCCCATCGTCCCCAACCATGCTGCCCAGGACCGCCTCATGTTCAAGGCTACTCTCCTTTGGAAGGACAAGACCCTATCTTCTTCGGCCCTAATTGACTCCGGAGCTGACGCCAGCTTCATGGATATCACCTTCGCCAGGAGGGCCGGCATTCCCACGGAACGTCTCACTTCACCCATTTCAGCTCTAGCTCTGGACGGTAGGAGTTTGGGGTTAGTTACCCACTCCACCGTTCCTATCCAGTTAATTCTATCTGGCAATCATCGGGAGTCCATTCAGCTATTACTGATTAACTCCCAACAATCTGCTCTGGTTTTAGGTCAGACCTGGCTTCGCCTCCACAATCCCCATATTGACTGGAAAGCCGGTCGCATCCTGGCGTGGAGTGCCCACTGTCTAGCCAGCTGTCTCCGTTCTGCACTACCCCCCTCCGGGGCCCAGTAAACCCTGTTCCATGCAACCTATACCGGATTTAACGAATGTTCCCAGCGAGTATCACGACCTCGCGCAAGTATTTTCTAAATCACGTGCTCTGTCCTTACCTCCTCACAGGCCGTATGACTGCGCCATTGACCTACTGGCTGGAGCTAAACTGCCATCGGGACGCCTCTACAGTCTGTCTGGACCGGAGAAACTAGCCATGGAGGAATACATCCACGACTCCCTCGCTTCGGGTATTATCCGTCCCTCTTCATCCCCAGTCGGTGCAGGGTTCTTCTTCGTTGGGAAGAAGGATGGCTCCCTGCGACCCTGCATCGACTACCGGGGCCTCAACCAGGTCACCATCCGTAACAAATACCCTCTTCCCCTCATTAACACCGCCTTTGAAGCCCTCTCTCCAGCTGTGACGTTCACCAAGCTCGACCTCCGGAATGCGTATCACTTGGTGCGTATCCGTGAGGGGGACGAGTGGAAGACTGCTTTTAATACCCCGTTGGGCCACTACGAATACCTGGTGGTCCCTTTCGGCCTTACTAACGCCCCAGCAGTCTTCCAGAGCATGGTGAACGACGTCCTGCGGGACCTCCTAGGGAGGAGCGTTTTTGTTTATATCGATGATATTTTAATTTTTTCTCAATCCCCGCAGGAGCATGTCCGTCACGTTCGAGAGGTTCTCCAGCGGCTGTTGGAGAATCAGCTGTTTGTTAAGGCTGAGAAATGTTCCTTCCACGCTTCCACGGTCCCGTTCCTCGGCTTCATTATCGAGGAGGGCAGTATCCGGGCGGACCCTGTGAAAATCAAGGCGGTGACAGAATGGCCCCAACCCACCTCCCGCAAGCACCTTCAACAGTTCCTGGGGTTTGCAAATTTCTACCGCCGCTTTATTCGCAATTACAGTTCCATTGCTGCTCCCCTGACTAAACTCACTTCCGTTGCCCTGCCTTACTGTTGGAATTCCGATGCCCAGCGAGCTTTCGAGCTACTCAAGGCTCGGTTTTCCTCAGCACCTATCCTCCTTCACCCTGACACTTCTCGGCAGTTTGTCGTTGAGGTGGATGCCTCCGACACCGGCGTGGGGGCCATTCTGTCTCAACGGTCCGCCTCTGATAGCAAGCTCCATCCCTGCGCATTCTTCTCCCGGAGGCTGTCCTCCGCCGAGAGGAACTACGATGTCGGGGATCGGGAACTGCTGGCGATAAAACTGGCTCTTGAGGAGTGGCGCCACTGGCTGGAGGGGGCAGGTACCCCTTTTCTTGTTTTTACCGACCATCAAAACCTCATTTATTTAAGATCTGCCAAGAGGCTCAATTCTCGTCAGGCTAGATGGTCGTTATTTTTTGCACGCTTTAATTTCTCTGTTTCTTTCCGCCCTGGTTCCCGTAATATTAAAGCAGATGCCCTGTCCCGCATTTTTTCCCCTCCCTCCAGTCCTGCTGATCCGGAGCCCATTTTGCCGGCCTCCTGTGTGGTGGCTGCGGTCTCCTGGGAGATTGAGGGCATTGTGAAGGCCGCCCAGACTTCCCAACCGGACCCCCGCAATAACCCTAACTCCTGTCTTTTTGTCCCCGATTCCGTCCGCTCCCAGGTCCTCGAATGGGTTCACGCCTCGTGCCTGGCATGTCACCCAGGTGTCGCCAGAACTATCGCCCTCGTCAGGAGGAGTTTCTGGTGGCCTACCCTTAAAGGGGATACCCGTGCCTTCGTCCTGGCCTGCTCGGTGTGCGCCAGGAGCAAGGCTTCCCACCAGCCTCCCTCCGGTCTTCTCCTTTCCCTCCCCGTCCCTGGCCGTCCTTGGAGTCACATTGGTGTGGACTTCGTAACCGGTCTGCCGTTGTCAGAAGGTAACACCGTCATTCTGACAATAGTGGACCGGTTCTCCAAGGCGGTTCACTTTGTTCCCCTCCCCAAGCTCCCGTCCGCCCTTGAAACCGCTGAGCTCTTGGTGCTACACGTGGTCAGGCTGCACGGGATCCCCTCTGACATCGTGTCAGACCGTGGGCCCCAGTTCTCCTCCCGAGTTTGGAGGGCGTTCTGTGCAGCCCTGGGTGCCTCTCCTAGTCTTTCCTCGGGTTTCCATCCCCAGTCTAATGGTCAGGCAGAGAGGGCGAACCAGGACCTGGGGGCCGCCCTGCGGTGCGTTACAGTGCGCAATCCCGCCTCTTGGAGCCGTTTTCTCCCCTGGGTCGAGTACGCACATAACTCCCTTAAAAGTGCCTCTACTGGCCTATCCCCGTTTGAGTGTGCTTTAGGCTATCAACCCCCTCTTCTGTCGACCCAGGAGGCCGAGATAGCTGTCCCCTCTGTTAGGGCCCATGTCCTTCGTTGTAAAAACATTTGGAGACTCACACGCACCGCACTCCTTCACGCCAATTCCCGCTCCCAACGTCTGGCGGACCTTCACAGGACCGCAGCCCCACAGTATAGGGCCGGTCAGCAGGTCTGGCTCTCCACTGCAAACATCTCCCTTCCCTCTTCATCCAGAAAGCTTCAGCCCCGTTTTATTGGTCCCTTCCCCATCATTTGTCTAGTTAACCCGGTGTCTGTTAAACTTTCCCTCCCCGCCTCCCTCAAAGTTTACCCTGTGTTTCATGTGTCCCAGGTTAAGCCTGTCTCCTCCAGCCCCCTCAGTACCCCTACCATCCCGCCTCCTCCCGTCCGAGTTGTTGACAACGCCCCGGCCTACACGGTGAACCGTGTTATTGATATCCGCCGCAGGGGCCGGGGTTTCCAATACCTCGTCGACTGGGAGGGGTACGGTCCTGAGGAGAGGTCGTGGCTCCACAAGAGCCTGATCTTGGACCATTCAGTAATCCAAGACTTCCACGAACAGTTCCCTGACAAGACCAGGCCTCCGGGTACGCCAGGTGGCGTACATTGAGGGGGGGGTACTGTAACGTTCCGTTCCCGTCCTGTCCGTTTTCCATGTTTTCCTTGTTTCCTTCCGTGTCATGTTGGATCCCTTGTCCGTGTTTCCCTCCTGGCTGTGGACTGGGCGTCTCCCTCGGGTACTTTTGGTTTCATTTTCCACTTTAGCTTCCGCCTATCACTCGCCCCTCTCGTTACTCACATTCCTCACTGCTGTGCTTCGGCAATCACTCCTGATTTAACATCACACCTGTTTCTCGTTTTCTCCTTCACTTCCTGCACCATTTAAACCCCTGGCTGGCTGCTATTCAGCGCCAGTTCGTTGACTAACCTACCGTGTTTGTTTCGTATCCCGTTTCTGGTCCAGTGTTTGTGAGCCTGCTGGTTCATACCTGTTCGCCTGGTTTCCTGACTGGTAGCTATCTCTGCTAAACTTTCGCTGCTGCATGCATTTACCTGTTTCCCTTCAAAACCTCCAGACGCCGCAGTTCCAGTCTTCCCGCAGCTGTGTTTGTCCTCCCCGTGTTACGTACCTCCCGTACTCGTGTTGCGGTACCAGGACCTCTGCATGCCAGCCGGCTTACGCCAGTATTGCCCGAGCTACGCCGCACCTTCCAACTCGGCGGTGCATTCACCAGCTACAGTCCTGTCACAACACCCTGCCTTTAACCTCTGCTTTCTGCCCGGTTACTCAAGCTACCCGGTCCAGTTTCCAGTCCTGTTCCAGCCCAGTTCCGATCCAGTTTCCTGTCCAGCTCCAGTCCAGTTTCCAGTCCAGTTCCAGTCCAGTTCCGGTGTTTTAGACACCTCCGTTCAAGTCCAGTTCCGGCTTGGAACAAGTTCCGTGCCGTCCCCTGTGTTCCTGAGTGGACCTTCCGGTCCAGTTTCCAGTCCAGTTCCAGTCCAGGTCCGGTGTTTCATACACCTCCGTTCAAGTCCAGTTCCGGCTTGGAACAAGTTCCGTGCCGTTCCCGTTTCCTGAGTGGACCTCCCGGTCCAGTTTCCAGTCCAGTTCCCAGTCCAGTTCCAGTCCAGTTCCGGTGTTTTATACACCTCCGTTCAAGTCCAGTTCCGGCTTGGAACAAGTTCCGTGCCGTTCCCGTTTCCTGAGTGGACCTTCCGGTCCAGTTACCAGTCCAGTTCCGATCCAGTTTCCAGTCCAGTTCCAGTCCAGTTCCAGTCCAGTTCCGGTGTTTTAGACACCTCCGTTCAAGTCCAGTTCCGGCTTGGAACAGTTCCGTATTTCTTCAAGTCCAGCTCCGGCTTGGAGCAGTCCTCAGTTGGACGCTATCCTGTGTTAACTAACTAACCTGTTTTGCTCCCGTGTACAGCTTTGGGACCACCCCAACGCTTAATAAAGTTCCACTTTCTGTAATCTGTCTCCTGGTCGTTGCACTTGGGTTCGTCCCGTATCAGGATCGTAACAGAATGGAAATGAAGAGAAAGGAGGGATGGAAATGAAGAGAGAGAAAGGAGGGATGGAAATGAAGAAAGAGAAAGGAGGGATGGAAATGAAGAGAGAGAAAGGAGGGATGGAAATGAAGAAAGAGAAAGGAGAGATGGAAATGAAGAAAGAGAAAGGAGGGATGGAAAATGAAGAGAGAGAAATCAGGGATGGAAATGAAGAGAGATAAAGGAGGGATGGAAATGAAGAAAGAGAAAGAAGGGATGGAAATGAAGAAAGAGAAAGGAGGGATGGAAATGAAGAAAGAGAAAGGAGGGATGGAAATGAAGAAAGAGAAAGCAGGGATGGAAATGAAGAGAGAGAAAGCAGGGATGGGAAGAAGAAAGAGAAAGGACAGATGGAAATGAAGAAAGAGAAAGGAGGGATGGAAAATGAAGAGAGAGAAGAGAGAGAAAGCAGGGATGGAAATGAAGAGAGATAAAGGGGGGATGGAAATGAAGAAAGAGAAAGGAGAGATGGAAATGAAGAAAGAGAAAGGAGGGATGGAAAATGAAGAGAGAGAAAGCAGGGATGGAAATGAAGAAAGAGAAAGGAGGGATGGAAATGAAGAAAGAGAAAGGGGGATGGAAATGAAGAAAGAGAAAGGAGGGATGGAAATTAAGAGAGAGAAAGGAGGGATGGAAATGAAGAGAGAGAAAGGAGGGATGGAATTTAAGAGAGAGAAAGGAGGGATGGAAAATGAAGATTGAGAAAGCAGGGATGGAAATGAAGAAAGAGAAAGGAGGGATGGAAATGAAGAAAGAGAAAGGAGGGATGGAAATGAAGAAAGAGAAAGGAGGGATGGAAAATGAAAAGAGAGAAAGCAGGGATGGAAAATGAAGAGAGAGAAAGCAGGGATGGAAAATGAAGAGAGAGAAAGCAGGGATGGAAATGAAGAGACAAAGGAGGGATGGAAAATGAAGAGAGAGAAAGGTCTGATGCCGTTTATTTTTGTTATATTTATTTTCTTTTCTGTTAGTAGGTTAGGTAGTCATCTTCCCCTGTGTGTGTTTGTTATTTTGGCCTTGTCAACTCCTGAAGTTTTTCCCAATAAATTCCCAACAAATTGCATTTTACAGAGTTGTTTTCTCGCCTTCTTTCTCCTAGGCTAGATTGGTTTGGAGTGCTGAGACTTTCGGCTCTTAATTGTAAGCTACTGGCACGTGGTCCATCCTGTTATTGGGATGGCAAGTATGCCATCCGCCAAGTTACGGCTTGGTGGGGCATGCCCCATACCTATACAGCACCGAGAGTTTGGCACTTTTCAGGGTTTGTGGTACAGACGTAACCACAATGACCATAGACTCTCAGCCCTTAAAAAAATTAACTTCTGTATGTTCTGACCTCATGTAACCACACAGCATTCAGATACAACTTCACACATCGACACAATAAAGCCCCAAACTTGGGTTATTTTGCCGTTTTTCTCCTTCCTCTTTTGCTTCTTCTTCTTCTTCTTCCTATTTTTCCTGCCAAACTGCCTGCCTCCGTCGCGATGTTATCCAATGGGGAGAATTATTCTTTGAGGGTATGGTCCGTATACCTGCTCCTTAAGCTTATCGCCCAATAAACACGCTTCATACTGATGTTTATTAATGTTAATATAGCTAATGGCTTCATGCTTTCCAAGAAGCTATTGTGGCCTAATGGTGAGAGTTGCTGTCTCTCACACAGAGGATTGTGGGTTAGAGCCCAGCAGGGCACATGCTTATTTTCCACAAAATCAATGTGCAACTGTTAAGTACTTTTACTTAAGAGTTCATTTATTATACTGTTATTATTTTCACATTAACACATGAACGTATTTTTATTGCAAAGGCAAAAGAGGTTTCCAATATTAACTGTTCAATGTTTCACTTGTACTATATCACACCCTCCCCAAACCGGACGCTCGCTCTTGTCTGGTTTGGGGAGGGTGTTACGCTCTGCTCTTGCGGTCATGACTGACTGACTGTGGAAACTGAACCTCAACGTACCCTTGCCTCGGCCAACATTTCTTTATTCATTAATTTCTTCACTTCAGCTCTGTTCACTTTATCCTTTTCACACATAACACAATGTCACCATAAAATTAACTACTAGGAAAATTAAAAATTTACGATAATAACCTACATTAAGAATTGATGATAGCCTCCTTTAAGCTGCAAGCCTTTAAGAGATCGGATTTATAAACCGCCAATTCCCCAAACATATCTGATAAAAAAAACAATAGCCTCTGAATGTGGCTCTAGTCTAGGCTACTCAGCAGATAATGTAGCTTACTGCAAACACTTTTAATTATGATAATAATAATAATAATAAGAAGAAGAATAAGAATCTCTGATATGTACTTTCTTAGTAGTATCTATTGTTTTCTTTCTGGCTAAGATTCCTGGGAAATATGCATTGTCCAATTCAGCTTGTTAGCCAACGTTACTGTTGCCAGAGAAACATCAGGAAGCAGATACAAGCTAGGCTACTACGAAGCGAATCAACATGCCTCATAGCCTACATTCATTGCACTACAGAAAACTAAACTAAACCTAGCTGTCCGGTACCAAAACATTTCCCGCAGGTAACGTTCTACACTACCGGAAAAAACTAGCTCACTCGCTAGCTCGTAGCCCACACATGGAAGGTTGGAGTTACGCATCCGGCAATCCAGTGTTGAATAGCCTAACGTTAAATGTATTTCATAGAATATTAATAGCCCTATTTTAAAACTGTATTTTCATATTTTACTGATGCAAACTATTTAGGCTGTACTAGCTATTTAGGCTGTATGTCTTTCAGCTAGAATGTGTTTGCGTCTAGCCCATTGTACATGCATGTCTCCATATAGACTTGGTTCATTAATTTACATGCTTCTTCATGATCCATACATCAGGTGGTGCTGTTCATTGTATTTCATTACACATTAAATACTGCTCATCTACAAACTTTTAATGTAATTGTGTGCTGTCTGTAATAGGATAACTGTTCTCATTCTTGTCAATAGAGAGCGTTATGGTTACGCGAATGTCTGCATACATTTCTTTGGAATGCATGTCTCCGTGTTTATTAAACTGAAAAATTATTACACTATAGGGCATGTTTGAACAATTGTCTGCATCCACTGCTTTGGGTCTATGAAAGCACTGACTGAATAAAATTTATTATTATTATAATTATTATTATTATGTATTTATTGATTTCTATCAAAACCTGTGTGGTCCTACAGAGCATAGATATCCTTGTGTTCACAAAATTCTGTTTGCAAATATCATAAATACTATTATGTTAAAAAAATTGGTACTATTACTTATTTGCCACCATCTGACCCACAAACATGTCTGGATACGTTAGTAAAAACACTATATGTACGCTATTTTCTAGATAAAAATATTACTCATTTTTATCTGCATTTATTTATTCATCACCCCTTTCTGTATTGTGCATGATGTTTCTTGATATAAATGTCTGTTTGTGAATTGTAAAGAATTCTGTAGCAGCAGTTAACATTTAAAAATCTGTACATTTTCTAAAGTAAACTTGCCAACAAAGTACAACCATATCCTTTATGGAGTGTAATCATTCATCAACTGTTAAAAACATTCATTGAAATCATATGTTGTTCCATGAGGCACAATCTCTTCACATGCAACGATGAAGAAACACAGGGCCAAGTTGCATTAAATAATTTAGGAAAGTTTGGATAGCATTGCTTTGGAATAGAGCTAGTTTATTTAGTGATAAACGATAGGCAACATTGTTAGTTGTAACGGCCACATTTTGATATCAAGACTTAAAGGCAGGCCTAGCAGTGGCGTCACTAGATCCCAGTAAAGATTTGCTGTGCCCCAGTAAAATGATTAAGTAAAATATAATCTCTCGACAGATTATGCATTAATATACAAAACAAAATCCAGGTTTAAAAATTCGTCCAAATTTTTTTTTTATCGATCGATTACGAGATTGAGTCAAATATAGATAGATCCGTTTGCGTTCTGCTCTTGACTGGTATCGTATACATCAGCTGATTAGGACCGCACGCACGGCATGGAGTGTGACTAGCGCAACAGCAGCGCACCACTCCTCCCCCCTCCCTCAATTCAGGCTTGCCGCCATCCAGCAGTAACAAGGACGAGTGGGAGAAAAATGGAGTGAGCAACGTTAGAAGAAGGCAGGTTAGTTGAAATCCAACATATTGTTAGTTAGTTATTAGTTATAGTAAGTTATGAAGAACGAGGATTTAGGAGGTTAAAGTTAAAGCAAATAACGTTATCTAGCTGAATTGTCTACAGCTAAATTAAGTTAACCTTAGCTAACGTTAGTTAAGATAGCTAATGTTAGCTAGCTAGCTTGCTAAATTGTCAGTTAGCTACTACTGGCATTGCCATTGGGAGTTTGCAACAACTTAGCTGCGACGGCGACTCTTAATACTGTAATAAGTCGCCGACGCAGCTAACAACTAGCTAACTTAGCTACTTTAGCTAGCAAACGGGATAATTCCTGCTGCACAACATATTTAACGTTAGTCATAAATTGGCAGTTTATTAGTCCAAATGGTTACAAGCAGTCACAACATTCTGTTCTTTCCCAGATATGGACATACGAAGACTTTTTTCTGGAGGAGGTAACGTTAGAGAAGAAGTGAGGGAAGGTAATGCAGGTAGCGTTAGCTACCCATCAACATATTACCGATGTTTGACTGTAACAGTTACATTTGCTTAACAACGTTAATGTTATTGTAGACAGGCAGTCAAGCGAGTTAATTACAGTAATTTTATGTTCAAATAAACATGGTACATGGTCATAGGCGCCGAGTATGAGGGGCAACGGGTCTTTTGCCCCCCCCCCCCCCCCCCCCCCCCAATCTATATTTTCCCCTCAATTTTCAGTCATTTCAATACAAAGATGCAAGCGCATGTACTTCAATCAAGAGCGTTGCCCTTTTAAGTATTCATAGAGCGTTGCTGATTTGAAAGGAATGTGTAGCCTAACTAACTTTTTTTTTTTTTTTACCGCGAAATATTTGTCCAAGTGCTGCGTGCTGGCTAGATGGAAAAGTAGCCACCACCACGCGTTAGCTGAACATTTTCTTCCATCCAGCCAAAATCAGCAGCTATGCACTTATTTGCTTTTGTGGCATGTATTCAACATTTTGAGACTAGTGTATTACAGCATTTTGCAGATGAAATGTGCCATTATAAATAAAACATCATATATTTGAGTGAATGTGTGTGTGTGTTAATCACCATTAAACTCATAATTAATCAGCATATATTTAATTTAAGCAATATCACACGAGAGGGAGGTCCTATGTCGATTACATCAGCCCGGCTGTTGCGTCATAGGCACGACGCAAAGCCGATGGACCAGCACAGTCATGCTGATATGGAGCCCCAGTGGTGGGGGCCTGTGCCCCAGTAGTGCCTAAAGTCTAGTGACGCCCCTGAGGCCTAGTTTTTGCAAGTTGGAATTAAGAATTTATAGACTGCGCTATGTAGGCTATGCGTGAGTAACTTGGCTTTTGTTTTACGTCGTAGACATTTTTGATCTGATTAATATACCTATTCACATTTTCTTGAAAAGATATTTGGCGGGTGTGTAGTGGACACATCCCTCTGTGATATGTAGTGGTTGTTTTAAGTTTTTAGAATCCTTTGTCCATCCCTTTAAAAATATTAGGCTACATTGTATTGAATATGCAAACCTATATAGAACACGTTGTAGCCAAGCTTTGAGACAATTAGCATCCTCAGCAGAACTCTAAAACTGGACTGCTTACATTTTCTATGCAATCGGACCGACTGCCATTGCAAACCCCCAGCGGCATGGCCATTATTAACCAACTATATAGACTTCATCATCATCTCGACTGTCCGCCGAGTGCGCTACCTGGGAAAAGAATGGCTTAAACGGAATGGTGCTTTTCTTAAACGCTCAGTCACGGCCTTTAAGTGAAACACGAAGGTTTCTGGCATAGCAGGATAAAATGTATGCGTGCGCCAAATGTTCTCATTTGTGCGACACGTTATAAACACGTTATATATTCCCCCAGGAAAAATAAAGTTGATTCTATTTTATTCTTATAGAGCTCGGGAAGCGCTTGGGTGGTTGCTATGGCAACCGCACCGGCCGCCATGTTGGGAGTATGATATAGCGTTAGCCAAGTATAGTCTATATAATGTAGGCTTTACTAGAAAATATAGTGTAACTTTAGCTAACTAAAAAACACGCAAAATGAAAAAAAACTGAAAAAGGAAGAGCGACAGATAAAATACCATATTGAAAAATTGCCGGTTGATGCCAAAAAACGTTATATAGAAAAAATAAGCACAATCAACAATGTCGATCCATATGAACTGCCGGCTAAGCACTGGACTTGGGATTTGCTGCCTCCACTCACCTACCTTGACATAGTGAATGATCTCGTTTATGGCCTGCCTACACTATGCAGGAATTTATGTCATTGGAAGCGCACAAACAGGTCACTAATGGCTGGGTCCAAGAGCTATCAACAAGTCGGCCAACTGTTTCAGCGAAAGTTGCTTTTCTTTACTTTGCTAGCTGTCGTTAACGTTACTTTAGCCTACTCAACTATTGACGCATAACAACAACATAGGTGTCAACCCATACAGTTTTCCCGTATAAAACACGGTTTTTCAAAGGTATACGGGCGTTTAAGGTTATGATACGGGAAATCTACTCTAATACATTTTTTTCCCCAAACATTTTCCAACATAATTAATTCAATCGCAGCAATCACATTTTCTTTCTTCTTTTCTTTAGGGTCAGTAATGTGGGGTGTCTCTGTGACTGTTCAACTGTTTTAAAATGAGCACCTTGCTGAATTTGTAGCCTATCTAGCTACACAGTCATTATTATGTGAGAAGCTAAATAGCCAGGAACATAACCTATTAAATAAACTTGAATCACACAAATAACTGGTGGCTAGTGATTTTAATATAGGAATAGATAGATAATGTTATATACGGTTTTTGGTGAATTTATACAGTTTTGTCCTATGCAAGTTGTTTCCATCACATCTCCGGTGTCTGTGTAGCCTACTTAACGTAGGCTACTACTGCGGTAGATGAGTAACTGTTGGACCCAGCCATTCGTGAACTGTTCGTGCGCTTCCGAGGTACCGGCTGCTGAAGGCATTCTCTGCCCGCCTCCCGTCGTAGGCTGAGATGCGTCCCTATCCCTGACTGCCCCCTGCATTACACACAATCTGGCTGATTTACCTGAAAATGTTGTAGCGATCCGTCAGAATCAATACACACACAGTTAACGTTACAGATCTGCGAATAAACGGTTTATTTAACGCGTTTGTTTACTAAAGAAACCCGCTCTTTTTAAGGGAAATGGGAAGAAGATTAGTGAATTACTTGACTCAGACACGGGTCCAGAGCACAGAACTATATACTAACTAGAAAGGCAGAAGCCTTCTCAAAACGGCACCGTTTCCACGGCCCAAAGCTTTTTCTCTGATTGGCCAACGTGACCTGTCACGTGAAGGTGGTCATTTTCTCCCTTTTCACAGAGTAATGGCTGCCGTTGTAACTGTAGTTAGCGACCATATACATGTATAGCGTCGACTGCAAAGTTATGCTACCGAATAAAAAAGCTAAATGAAAGGTAACTTTGTTAGCTACCGTTAGCTAAGTTAGCTCGCAGTAGCAGCCAGAGCAGAGGCCTAGAAAGGACATGCTATCACAAAAGCCTGATGATAATACACCAATAGTAGCTCGATGCACATTTAAAAGAAAATAAGCCAGGTAGCATAACGTTAGTTATACTTTTAGAACACATTTGGCTAATCTTAACGTAACCCCCTCGAAACTGCAATGGACATAACGTTATTACGATAACCTTCCAATATCAACGTTATAGACTACTGCACTTTAAGACCGCATAAACGGGCACAAGTGTCCGCTATGCGTTAAGATAACAGTATATCTATCTATCTATATATATATATAATGTATGTTATATAGCCTGTGTCTATGTTCATAGACATCCTATATATAGCTAAGCTGTATGTGTAGCCTAAGTTGTGGTGAGTGAATACATTTTTTCCTGGTTGGTTCAGTTCAACAAGTTAGGTACTATGACAAGGGTGATGCAGGAAAATAAACAGACCTAACAGCAAAGCATATTTTGTGGTTAATGCTAATTTAGCTCAAGCAGGACGACGAAGAAGACAAGCAGGCTAACCTAACGTTGTGAAAAAAATTCTTCTTACCGTGAAAATATAAAAAATTTCCCCCCAGGGTTTCTGCGCTGTTAGGGTTTTGAAAGCTCCGCGCTATGATTCAGGTTTGGCAAAACTGGTATGCAGTAACAACAATGCTATCACATATTTTATAACTCTAGAGATGTATAGCCTACCTTGCCAAAAATCACAAGAGCATTATTCCCCTCAGATGGTACCGACCAACCCTACTGGCTCACGGACTACTAGGTGTACAAATTATATATTATAATTTTTGACGTAAAAAATTATACCTAACACATAAAACAGAAAACCTCTGTATCTCTCTGTATGTCTGGTGCACAGCAGCCAGCAGATGGCACGCAATATGCCCACAGGCACGCACGCACGCATTAATTAGGTATAGGGCCGACTAAATGGCCGATTAGTGATTGTGTGCTCCAACGGGTATCAGAACTAGTCCATCTGATTATCAACTCATCACCCATGATGGTAAGGATAAGCCACAAATCAGCTGTGGAGACTGCCACCTACAAGTTCATAACAGTGTCATCTTCAGAGATATATGTAGGAAACTTCATCCGTAAACAGAGGGATATTGAAGCTACAACATTATATAATCCTGACCATGTAGGACTATTCAGGAGGTTTCGGGGAGGGGGTAAAGCGCTTCAAAAACAGCATGTTATCTAACCCTAACCCTAACCCTCATATGACAACAATCCAGATGTATTTGGTAGGTAAAATAAGGTCTACACTAGTGCAAATCCAAACATATGACTGTGATTAGGAAAAACATCAATACCTTGAAGGATTTTTTCCACCAAATAAGCAAAAAATCAAAAGACTTGATTTTATCCAGGCTGGAGTCTCAAACGGTCTCAGAAACTACACCTCAAAGAGGCTGTAGCCAGACAGAGGTGAAAATTAAACTTTGTCGTAGGACAAAACTAAAGACATTTTTGGAAAGGCCTTGACCTGGAGAATAACGTATGTCAATTATTTTGCCCTGACACCCCAGGGGACTCAGTAGCGCCCCCTAGAAGGGCAAAACTGGCCAAACTTCAAATGCTTCTAATTCTGGAACCAATGGACATATTGGGTAGATATTTAACAGGATGATTAACTAACTAGTCTTTCATAAATAATGTCAGAGCCAGCCTTCAAGCTCTAACAGAAGGGCCTGAATAAAACGTTTGATGCTTAATCATTTGATACTTTGATGATTCAATTAGATGATCAATTGGGTTCTTAACTGATGCTATATTGAACATAAATTTTAAGCCCCAGGTCAATAGGATTAGTATTTTTTTCGTTATTGGTACTAATCGTTTAGAACTACAATTCCCCAAAAACCCGAGAGCTCTACGTAATGATGGCCTGTGAAAAGATGGCGCCGTCTGTAGTTCGTTTAGGGTTAGGGTTCGGATAATAAATATATACGGCTAATCTGGGTCGCCCCATGTAGGGGACAGTATTAAAATGAATTGAGATTGTGGGATTTTGACCATATCCGACATAAATTGCTGTTTTTGTGACTGAATAAACCTTTCCACATGTTTTTTGTGTCCCTATTAACATATTTAGCGGTTATCGCCATCAACCAGTAGCTACTCAAAAGTCACTCGTCTGGTAAACAAAATTCACTAGCCGGCTAGCTAGCTAACAACCAAAAAGTAGCATAATAGCCAAGCCCACAGTAATACCTCTAAATTTCGTTCTATGTAGCACGAAAACAGTCTGAGAAATGCTAGCATTGAAAATGCATGGGTTTAAATTTTGTTCGATTCAATAGATTCATTGTCATGACTATGAGCATGAAAAAGCGTGAGACCGGGTTGATTTTTCACCTGTTAACATAACAAAGTGTACCTTAACCTAAAGGCTAAGACCATTGCGCTATTGTGTGAATCATCCTGCGTGAACACAATTCTGATCATGCTATTCTCCTGTCCTCTAATGGTCACCATCTTATCTATTTTCTATTCCTTTCTCTGTCTCTCTGTCAGTTATGTCAAGAACAAGCTACCACTCATCCACCTATACCTGTATACCCCTGTATACCCAGCTGTTGGTAAGTACTGTGTCAGTTGCTGCTCAGTCGAAATTTCTGAATTCACTGGGGTTCTGTTCAAGTCTTTGCTATGTGTGTGCAGGCACCTTGTAACATCTCCCTTTATTTCTGTTTCTGTGGAGGAGAAAATGCTGTGCGTGAGCTGACTACCTGGGTCATGGAGGTGAGTGTCATGTTTTCTTGTTGATCTAAAGAAAGTGGACATACATATGCAATCTCTCTCCCTCTCTCTGTGTGCACATTTGAGGATTAACGTAAATCAAATTAATGACATTGTTTTGAGACAAAACATGTCTTGGTAGCCAATGGGACAGCCAGTTTATATTGTGAGCTCATTGCATTAAATGCTGCAAGAGCGACTAGTGCTTTGTGTTAATGTTTTAAAAATACTGCGGCGCTCTCCTTTATTTGGTGTTGATTTTAATTTTGTGTCTTTCCTTTTTGCCTTTTGTTGTATTTATTTTAACATGATCATTATCTTGTTTCCTTCAGATATAAAGACAACCATACATTTTCCAACTGAAGTTGAATAGACCAAGACATGACATATCCCTAGATGTGTGTCCGGAAACTCATTCTTGGTGATCTTGCAAATTGTGTGCCTCAACATAGCTACCTCAACTCCACCACTTGCTTCCTAAACACATTTTTTAATATGTATATGATGCAGTATTTTCTACTGCTTTAGCATGTATTGTGTCCATTCAGCAGAGGTTTAAAATCAATAAAGATGTTTACCTTTTTAAAATCAATGTCAATGTGTTATCTATTTTAGTAACAGAAGTAGTTGTTTTTTTAGATTTTGACTAGCCTACTTTGAGCAAGAATTTGTCAAATGTAGTCATAAAATGATTTATCATGAGCTATGATAGATTACATTGATAATGAATTCATTTAACATCAGTTACATTGATTTCCATTGTTAACATCAACATCGTTTCAACGTTATTTCAAGATGTTGATTCAACGTAAACTCGAGCACCTGGACGCAGAATCAACATCAGAGATCAACATTGAATCAATGCTTAATCTGATATTAATTCAATGTTGATTCAGTGTTTCCTTGCTTTTGGGGATTAACCCACGTGTCAAGATACAGTACGAAATATAGCTATCATTCTTATAAGTGAGTAGGCCTACCATATACAAGTTATTTGTCATTCTTAAATTTAGTAGCAATTCATTGTCATGATGTCACACTATGACAATATCATAGCATTTGGATGGCAGTGATAATCAGTAATCACCAATGTTATAAAAAGTTTCAATTAATTATAAAACTTGTTTTTTTATTGAAGGGTTCATTGTCTGTATAAGTCATACAGTGGTATAAGGAGAAATTGCTATTTTGTTTCATTTGTAAAGACTAAATAATCAAATGTACACCATTAAAATTATGAATCATGAATAAGGGAAACATTTTTATTCTTCGATATGCTGCGTTTCATTCACAGCAAGTTTAATCACCGTCTGGTAAGCGAACTTCATAACTGTTAGATAACCTAACTATAGCTACAGCAACGGATGCAGTTAGCTGAATGCTCATAGCAAGTCAGCTAACCATAGAGTTCAACGGAGGTTGAGAGAATGGATTTGAGGCGAAAATGCCAATAGGCCTCCTCACGTGATTGCCCTGTGACGTAACTAAAATTACCACGTGACCATGTTCTTAACCAATCACAGTTCAGTGCGCTTACTAAACACTCACCGATGAGTATTTTTAAATCATGGCTCTCTTTTTTCTGTGTAGACTAAAAAAAATTTGAACCCAGAAAAAATGTAAAATGTGATTGCCTGCTTCTATTGACTACAATATTGTGAACTTTTGATACCTAAATTGCGCTCGGGCCACTATGTTGACTTTCACAACGCTCCATTGGAAATACATGGCAGAGCTCATAATAATACTATTTCCCGGCCATGGCAGCCATCTTGCAGCGGTGCCATTGCGGAAGAACCCAAATTGAATAGGGCTGAATGGAACCACGTGACCACGTTTCCTTTCTAGTTAATATATAGTTCTATGCCCCTGCCCGATTTGTATCGCGCATGCGTACCATGCCCGATCTGTACCGCGCATGTGTAAATAACGTCACATTTTACGACAATGGGTGAATGGCCTGATCTCACTGTATGCTACACAGAACTATAGTTCTGCAGTCTGCTATAAGCTAAATTAATATTTCTGGTTTTATTTGATGGAAGCATGAATGGTATATTTATGTAAATGTATTCACATCAACCTGCTCAAAATACTGCACTGGTGTGCACATTCTTAGTCGGCTCTGTATTGTCTTAATGCTTTACCGTGCTGGATTAAGCTAAGCATACTTAGCCTAGCTTAATTGCAGCCTACATCAATGGAAATATTTATTTTCTAAGGCTTGAATACTTATGATCATGCTTGCTAAGTAAGGCTACGCTACGCGCGGTTCTGTACGGATGTGTTAAATGTCGTTACGATTGATACTTTTGATTTATAATCTACGATATGAACTGAATGTATAGGCTATATGACCCATGTATTGTATTCGTATTTTATATATATTTTTTATGCTAACGTTGTATTTATTCAAAAACAATAAAAACTACATTTAAGTTGAAGATATAAGCAGCCAAAAGCCGAAAAACACAGGAAATTAACAATTTTCTAAGCTTAAATGTGGTCTCTGCATTCACTGATAGCGCCCTCAGTACAGGCATTGGCTTAATATGTCCTGAAAGTTGTTCTGATGGCAGCTCAGGGGCACATTCACCACCACTGTTTTGCCTAATTTTATATTTAGGCCTATTTATAGGCTACTATAATGTTCTTGGTTCCACTCAATGTTTAGCTACGAACATTTGATTAATTTGGAATGCCATATTTTTGTATATTTTGTATGTTAATAAAATATATATATACAGTACCAGTCAAAAGTTTGGACACACCTACTCATAGTTTTTTTCCCTGTTATTTTTACTGTTTTCCACATTTTGGAATAGTAAAGACATCAAAACTATGAGATAACACAAATTAAATTATGCAAAAACCAAAAAAGGGTTAAACAAATAAAAAAAGTCATATTTTAGATTCTTCAAAGTAGCCACCCTTTGCCTTGATAATGGCTTTGCACATTCTTGCCATTCTCTCAAACAACTTCTGTGGTAAACAGGTATTCCACAGGTAAACAGGTATTCCACAGGTAAACAGGTGATGCTATCATGACTCCGTATAAAAGGATATCAAAAGACTCCTGGGGCCCTATCTTGGCGATCTTGGCGCTTAGTCTAAGCGCATGGCGCTAAGTCCATTTAGGGCGTGTCCAAGTCCACTTTTGCTATTTTAACGGCGTGTTTTTTGGGCGCTAAGCACGGCGCAAGGTGCAACTGGGCTGAACCTAACCTAGTCTCTTCATTAATTATAGGTGTGCCTTGGGCGTGACATGCAATAAACCAATCAAAATGTCATATCCCATTCCCTTTAAAAGCCTGCTTTTCCACCTTGGCGGATTGCTTATGATGGCGAAACAGACATGCTCGTGCGTGTTTAGGGCGATCAAGGAATAGGCTATATGGATCAGTAGCAGTAGTAGTATTATGAGTTCCCGGTAATTTCTGACAGTGCTGTTTACAAAATATATGCTGTTAAATTTCGTTAAAAGCACCTGCAACAGCTGAGAATAAGCGACCAATTGCTTCCTTCTCACCTTAGAAAACGCCAAATTAGCCTGCTTGTTTAACGAATTTTGTTTGATTATGCAATGAACTCATGTTCAAGCTTCATCCGAAGTTCATTAGGCTACCTGCATTCTAATTTTGATTAATAACATAACTAACGTTATTTTGCCTTAATGATGACACTAAACACAACAAATCTGTCAGGTTGGCAACCCATAGGTTCAGCATATTTTCCCTTGTTTTATAATGTCCTGCTTATGGAAATGTGACCAACCTGTTTTACTGGTAGCGTAATACTTAAAAACGATTCACTTTCCCAGGAAGACCGTGAAAAGTGCGATGTACAGCAGGGGAAACAGACCTGCTCTTGTAAAGCGAACATGCAGATAATGGAATAAAACTTTATTGTAAATTAATTGTGTAACAATTCGTTTCTAATTAGACACTTAGTTCTCTTTAAAATCTTTTGTTCAGTTATGGAATAACAGGTGAAATCAGCGGGGTTTTAATAAGCTGAGGGTATGGAAACCTTGTCACTGTAATTTAAAAAATATGAAGGACGAAGAATAGCTAAGGTTAGGCTACAATTCAGTTAACATGATGACATTTATCTCCGTTTTTTAACCATAGTCTATCGAAAAAACATTATGCACAGCGAGTCCGCTGTAGCCTAGGCTATTTGAAAAACAATAAAAGCAATATTCACTGGACAAGGTTTTGAACTTTTTTCAGTTACAAACCATTCTATTTAGCCTACTTACAGGCTGTATTCCTAGATAAACAGAGCTGTATTGTAATGACATCTGAAGCGCATTTTCAGAACGCAAATGTCCGTCTATTGCAGTACGCGAGTTTTCCATTGAATGACAATTCACGCATTAGGTGCAAAGACTATTCGCGCATTAGGCTTGATAGCTATAGGTGTTATCAGCTCCTTTTTAATGGATAGCCATTGTCCCGTAACATCGCACATCACCTGGATGTTGATGGAGTGGGCTGAGAGCAAGGTATGTGGACCTATGGAACCTTTTATTATTATGCATTTTTGATATAGCCTACACAATAATATTTCACATTGTGATCTAGATATTTTAGTCATGCTTGTGCACGCCCCTGTGTGTAACAGACAGGAGGGTATGCACGTTGTGCACAC
Organism: Synaphobranchus kaupii; assembly: GCA_029718625.1. NCBI lineage: Eukaryota > Metazoa > Chordata > Actinopteri > Anguilliformes > Synaphobranchidae > Synaphobranchus > Synaphobranchus kaupii. The sequence goes on from CM056378.1 coordinate 41,084,589, forward strand.
GCCTATGTAGACGCATTTATATGCGCCGTTAAAATAACATGTAAACAACTGCGACATGACTTTAGACCAGGTTTGTGGTGGTTCTAGCGCAAGCGCTTTCTGCTGGCTCAAGATAGCAATACGCCAAAAAGAATCCTGGCCACTCCTCATCTTAAGACCAACACGCCCAGTTCACTTGTGATGGCGCAAGAATACATGCTAGTTAAAGGACGTAAGCGTTAGGCATTATTATGGACCTACCGCCGGGTGTAAGATAGCAAAGACACTTGCGTTTGGGTTAGCGCCGCTTTGCGCCGGGTGTAAGATAGGGCCCCTGATATCTTATTTCCAGGTACTCTTAGAAGCGATACTATAACCTCTGCATTTGAATGGGAATTGGGGGGTGGGACTAGATTTAGCTTTAAATTACACCGGAACAGTGTGGAACACATGGTTGGCTAAATGGCTCTAAGTCATCAAGGGTCTGATGTATCAAACAAGCCTTAAACCATCACTCTGCTGCCAGATATGTAGTAGATATGGATGGATCACTTGAAGGGTTGTTTCTCCTGACAAATTTTCCTATTGAACTCTGGAAAAATAAGCATATACTGAGAGACGCTGTTTAATCTTTAAATTGTGTAGTGACAATTCTTACTTTTAATTTAAGCTTGATCCCACCCCTGTGCCACTTTGACTTCTTACACTCTGTCACTAATCCCATCTACCATCCTGTGTTGTCCATTTTATTTCTTAAGAAAGATATGTATGTATTTAATTGTAATTATTATGTTTTTAAATGGTAGCAAGTGTTAATTCTACTGAGCCATTTAGTGCTAACTAAATTACCTCTCTGTGTTTGATATACTAGGCATGTGGTAATGGAAATATGTTTAGAGATTTAAAAAACAGCCAAGTTGTATTGAATTATTTTGGCTGTATGTAGCCATCTGCAACTGTAAAGTTAGTTAAGTATTACGGCTCAATGAGATACAGGTATTTAAACATGTAAGGAACATTTGGCACAAAGGCATCCCCAATTCCATATTGCCAAATCTGACTGCTTACAATCAAATCTAGCATGAACGTATCAAGCAGCTTAATTTAAATAAACATTAGACAGTACAAAATTATGATATTATTTTTTATTTGATTTAATCTAATGTTGCTGATTACATAGCCTATTACATATATAAAGCATATACATTTGCAACCTTCTGATGAAAACATTGATAGCACACTGTTATACACACCTAAATATGTAGTCTAATCATTCACTCTTGTACCTCATTAAAACATCACTTTTTCCTGTACTCTACAGTATGTGCACTTTTGCTCTGGAATCACATTTTTTCTGTAGTTTAAAATTTTTAAAAAAATGTTCCCATTCATAATGAAGGAAAATATTACATTCATCTAGTACATATCAGCAAACCCCCGTCAGTGAATGCGTTTTCTGTAGTTCTTTACGTTATACTACATTCATAAGATTAGAAATGTTGTCAGGCTGGGCTGTAATTTATTGTTCATAGCATCCAGTTGCAGGTGAGACTAGGTGGGGGGTTGCTTGTTAAATGGATTTGCTACGGGAAAATAGTAATACTTAGAAACTCCGTATTCGGCAGAGTTGCCACGAATCGTGTACAATTGGCTGCAAGAGCAATGCATGTCTCAGTTGCATGCTCTCCCTTCTCTCTTCATCTGGTGTCCAATCTTCCTTTCAAATTCCTCCACCTCACTTAAACAGAATGGACAATCTATCACTGATGGATAAACATAATCATTTTCTTGCACTTTGTAGAACTTAGTCTATTCTTACCTTTGAGTATGAACAACACCAGTGAACAACACCACCCCTTCACCACCAACACCGTTCCGTCTAACACATTTTCAGCCCAGTCCGTTATTAGAATTTACAGCCATATTAGTTTTTTACGATTGCTTTGACTCATTTTGCACAGCAGAATTTCAATGTACAAAACTCAAAATGCAAAGTGCCAAACTGACTTTCAAAATTCATACTCTAAGACACCACATCCTGTGCTGACATACAAAGTGTAAAACTGTTAGTGCAAAGTGCTAAACTGACTTGCAGAATTCTTACTCTAAGACACCACATCCTATGCTGACACACAAAGTGTGAAACTGTTAACGCAAAGTGCTAGACTGACTTGCAGAATTCTTCCTCTTAAGACACCACATCCTATGCTGACATACAAAGTGCAAAACTGTTAATACAAAGTGGCAAACTCTGAATCATATGGTCCATTCTCAGAATACAGCCACCTAATATTACAACAATGTTCAAATGCTTATTACTACAAATGCAGATGACAATCAATTCAACAGGTCTTTGTAGTCATGTCTCAGTTCTTCCAACAACCTTGCCGAGGTGAATAGCATTGCAACACAAGATGCTATTGTCATCAGATGCGATGTCGACCAAATTCTGTGGCCAAATGCAGCGGAGAGGCAAAATGCTGCTTAAGCACCGAAAAGCAGTTTTTTTTTTTTTTACTTTACAGTAAAGTTTGTTGTTACTGTAACTGTTTTTGCTTTTACTGTCGTTTTTGTTTTTACTGTACAATACAGTTGAGTTTACAGTACTGCATTACTTTATGATTTTTCTTTAATGATTAAACTTCAAATAATCTAATATTTTGTTTGTCTTTCATAAAAACACAAGCGCAAAACTGCAGTCTATCACAGGGGATGATTGCTGTACATAATTTCAAGTACTTATGAGGAAATGACCATTGCATAATCTTTCTTGGTAACAAGTATTTTGTGTTTGACCACATTATTTGATAATGGCCGTTGTATTTGAAAATGCACCAATAATTAAACTTCAACGATGAACATATCCACTGTTCTGACACTATGATAAACTTTAGCATGAAATACAATCTAATTTGGTTCAGTTGTTTCTATTGTGCATGCTATATATGATTTTGAGCCCAAGATTAGGAGTATAGCATTTTGCGTTATGACCAAAGAACACTTTCAAACTCTTTTTTTATCAGAAGGATTTTGTGTTTGGCAGAATTTTTTCATGATGACTGTTCATGAAAATGCAGCAATGATTTAACTTCATTGTTTGAAATATAATGTTTTGGTGCTGTGATAAACTTTTGCATATAATATTCTCGGATTTGACACTGGTATTTTTATGTTGCATGCTATATTACATTTTGAAGCCAAACTGAGCAGTATAGCATTCTGTGTTGAGTTTTGCACATTGAAACTCTGTTGTGCAAAATGAGTCAAAGCAATCGTAAAAAACTGTAATAGCGTTTGCAATGACCTCCCCATGCAGCAATGTCAGACAATGAGTCCGTACTCAGAGCAATCTTCTAGCCACATTACATGATTCACTCTAAATCAACAAGTGAGTGCTGGATTGATACTCCTACCATGGCTGGGAGGGGCTTCCCTTCAGGTGCCAGACCAAACTTGGGGCTTCTTATAATTTAGGACAGGAGCCAGGCTTCCCTGGAGGAGGACATTTAATGGTCAGCTCTCCTCCTGTGTGAATAGCAAATTTGTGAATTTCTTCCAGAGGGGCAACTGTCTTCCTTCAGTCCCGCTGCTGCCTTTACCCAGTTCACCCCCATATATCTCCTAAACACTTAATGTAATCTCCCAACCATACCAGTATCAATCCATACTCTCAGATTTTTCCACACCAATCCACCTGTACCTTTCCTCGTTACAACATTACAGCAAAGGTGGTGCACCATTTTATTATGATTGTGATAACCCCATCTATGACAATCAACAATATACCAAATGTCCTCATGTCACTGGAAGGATCCCCATCCGTGATTGAAGTTACAGTCCCATGTCCAACTGTACTCGTTGGCAATAGTGCACACTCTGACGTCTGTAATCCATGCGTCCCCAGCACAGAAACCCACAATGAAGAACAGGCTCCCTAGGACGCCATAGGGTGGGCGGGGATTATTGTGCCCCATGTTGAGCCTCATCCTTGTATTTCCTTAAATGTGACAAATGGACCCACATTGTGATTCCCAAGACTCAGGCCACTAACGGTTTTGAATAGCATAGGGTTGAATTGGCTACCAAATTGGGAGAAAAAGGGAAAAATCAGAAATAAATTTTAAAAGAAATAATTTAAAATTGGAGTTGTTTGGGCGCAATACAAAACGTCATGTTTGGCGAAGATGGTGAATGGTGGGAACATGGTGGAGGGGGCGTTATGGTTTGGGGCTGCTTTGCTGCCTCAGGGCCTGGTAAACTTACCATAATAGATTCAACCATGAATTCAACTTTATACCAGACCATTCTTGAGGGGAATGTGATTAGTTCAGATGCTGAAGCTGAAAAGGTCCTGGATCCTCATACATATACAAGCAAATCTAATACAGAATGGGGGTGTACTTACTTTTTCACATGACTGTAGATGTCCAAGGCCTGTCCAAAGATCAGCCCTCACCTGCTACACCAAATCATTGATCAACACACACACATGCATAATTACTCTTATAGGACAAAACTCAGAACCCATCAGTGAGCAATGTGTAACCTATTAAATCTATGATAATATATAAATGAATCTTGTCGGTTTTGGTAATCGTAAAATGAAATTAACACTAACACAAAAAATCCAGTAAAGTATATGATTTATGGGCTTCTAAAACTCACTTAACCGTCTACGACTGGTCGGGAGTAATCATTAATCTACGAGCATTTCTAAGAGTGCCATAAATGAAGATGCTTTTGGGAAACGCCCCCTAAGTTCAAGAAGCTTCGTAAGAAGGGTTTTACAATCGTCTTAGCACAATGCTTTTTGGAAACACACCCGCTTGGTTACCTTCCAAAGTGTGTGCTGGAGTGAAAATTTTACCAGCCACAATCAAAATTTTACCAGCATTTGGCTGGTGGCTGGTGCTAATTTCCCACCCTGGTCATTGCTGAGTGGATATCTTTGTTTGATAATGTTATTTTGACACCCTCTTCTGTATTAATTACCATATTGGTCCTCTTTTCTTTGTTCTCCAACTCATTGTCAAGCTGTTGGAGCTCCTCCGTATTCTGACATGGACCATTTTCCGTAATGTCCTCTGCCTCTGCCCCAGCTGCCAGTATTCTCCTTTGCATTGCAAGGATTTCTTGCTGGGTGTCTGCAAAATACTTTCGTGAGAATATCTATGGGGAAAGATTAAATGTTGTGGCATTAGATCCTTGAGTGTAGGTGTTTACGTGCATGTGTGTAATCTAAAAATTTACAGAACAGTTTACTCTTTGTTGCTACTTCTGATAAGGCCCGGGGCTCTTCAGACAGGAGTTGTGACACAGCTGTGACATAAAACAAAAATATACTTCAGTACCAAACTATTAAATTCCATGTTATCCATACTATTTTTTAATTAACTTTACTTAAAAAAAGAATGCTATGAAATTTAAAGATACATTGAACAGGGGAAATAATAAATGTGAGAAGTCTAAAAACTATATGTAATTATATAAAAGATGTAGATTTATCTAAAATAATAGGCAATATTCCTCATATATTTGCAGTTATAGGAAGTAGAAAATAAAATACTAATGATGCCCACTTACAGTTTTCAGAGGGACAGCCTGACATGTCTCTTGGTCTGTGGTGGAAGGGAAAAAATGGTCTTTGCAAAAATCAAATCACATAGGCTAATATCTTATACAACGGCATACATACTGTAGCTTTACTGTTCTACTTACCCTGCAGTTTGCCTTTAGCTAGGCTATGGGAAGACAGTTCAGAAGGGTGGTTTTGCATTGTAGTTACTCATTAGGAATATACTCAGAATATTGTTAAATTTTTGTGTGAATCACACAAACAGAACTCAAATTGTACATCATGGAGGGAATTTACAGATTGATGTGGTACTCCTCAGTAACAGCGCTGTCATCGTCTGAAATGGAAACATTTCAACATGCTTTACATGTTTTAAGTACACCACCAAGTCCCCAAGTTAAAGGTTGTATCAGCGATTTTGGGTCGAAACATAAATGATCACATTCATCTGATTTTTCCTCACGATCCGCTAGCTGCCCGTCCCATAAGCAGGCCGTCAAAAAACCGCGTCTCTGTAGGCAGCCTATGCTCCGAGATCGTACACAAAAACAAATGGTACTACCAACCACTCAAAACCAAAATAAACAGTATTCCAACCAATCACCGACAAGGGGTGGGTGATACTAATACGCTAATACTCTTATCTCGCTGAAATCTTGACGGATTTACAAACGGTTTGGTTTCTTACAAACGTTATTAACGTGGTTATAATTCTGGATGCTTGAACACAATTTTTTAAAACATAACATAATTGGCTCTGAGCTGGAGCTGGCTCTGTTTGTTTGGGATTTCGCTTCAGAAGTGACGTCACCCAAAATCGCTGATACAACCTTTAAGGATTGCGTGACCGTGTGATCTTCGCAAACAGTGAGCAAAAACGTTGTTCAACACTAAAAGGGAGAGAATATAATGAAAAAGTAGAGGTTGTCATTATCAAAGCTGAAAATCATGCCAGCGCACTGTTTAAGATGGAATTAATCTCACGTAGCGATTAATAGACCTAACATTAATTGAGTAGGCTTATCCAGATTTATCTTTCCGTCATATTGGCTGCTAAGCACAGTAAACTTTTCTATGTTTTTCATTTTAAATTTCTCACTGCATTTCAACTTAGGTTAAATGATATACTAGCTACCATTCGTTAGCGAGCTAAGTTGGTTTAATGTTAAGCTGTTTGGCCTGGGCTTTTACACATCTCTACTGATTCTACATAACTTTGCTGTGCAGAGACCGAAAAATAAACGGTGGACGTCAGGTGTTGTCTGTTGTCTGGGTAGTTGGACATTAACGTAGTGTGACAGTGACGCATGCGCGGTACAGATCGGGCATTGTACGCATGCGCGATACAAATCGGGCAGGGGGGACAGATCGGGCAGTGACACTGCGCCTGCTCCGTGAGCCGACTTGACCTTTGCTTGGAGCAGGGTCAACCGGATATGGTCTTCATGGGAGGGTTTCTGTCCAGGCACAGTATGATTGACAGTTCGGGGCGGAGATTCTGGAAAGCGGGAGAAATTAGAAGCGGGAGCTCTGGTTTTATATTGCAAGCGAATTCACGGTAAGTTAAGCTAATGTTTATTATATAATTTCATTTTCACGGTTTTACGGTGTTATTTATTTGCATTGACTGTGTGAAATTCGTCACGTCATTGTGTTATGTTATAACGTTTATTCAGTTATCTTCAATTTACAGTACAATTTAAAGTACATTAATATTCCACCCAACTCAGATCGGTGGTAGGCTAATTCCATTAGCTAGCATACCAGCTTGACAGTGAGATTGGTTACGTTAGGCCTAGGCAGGCTAAGGCGAACATAGGGTAACGTTATGATTGCCATTAACGATATTGATGGTCAATCAATCACATTTACGTACAAGACTACTTTTATTATAAATGTCCCGAAGAGCTGCTCTAAATAGGTAGCAAGCTGTCAGCAAGCTTGCGACCCAAAAAATCCGTCCAGGCCATAGACTGTATAAAAATAGGTCCTTGCGGGATTTCTAAATTCCTAAAAATGTCTGGTTAGGTTTTGCTCGTTCCAATAACCCAGCAGAGTAGCCTATTATGTTAATAATGCCCGCCCGAACCTGTCCTAATTTTTTTTGTGTGTGGATAAAATATACAATATATGATCACCCTAGCTAACGCAAATCACAATGAAAGAAGATAAAATAACGTCAGCTGTGGTCATCTACGAAGCATTTTAATAAGAATCTATTTGCATGTGTGAAAATTGCACAATGCACTTTGTAAAAGCAAGTTAACCACCCTAGTGCATGGTCTCATTACACAGACTGGTTGTAACCTTGAATTTTTTATTTCTTTTGCAGACACAACGATGGAAAGCCGAAGCCTCAACTGTGAGTTTCTGTACCCACCTTTCATTGTGAACCATTTTTCTTTTTTAATCACTGTGCCTTAAACTAGTCATTTACATAATATACTTTGAGTGTATTTCTCTTTCATTGCTAATTTTTCAAGCATAGCTCTCCTTATGCAATAGGACCAAACAGCATATTGACAATATTAAAGTATCATGTCTAGATTGTGGATGTTTTTAATAGCTTGCATCCAGAATGTATCATTGTATATTGCAATGAGATGCATTTAATTTTATTCCTCTTACACAGCTAAAACTGTCTGGATAGTTGGTGACAGTTACTTATTTTTTTAAATAGTATCGTCCATTCCCTTAAAGACTGAATCTAGGGGAGGAGTTTCTCCAATCCTGGATTTAGCTTTTAATGGAATAGGTTTTTTTTTAATGAAATGGGTCAGCTTTTCAAATTTTATGTTATGATGTTATATTTTGTATTATGATTTATTTTAATTAATGACATCTGTAGCTATGCCATTGTTCACACCAACTCCCCCTGCTCTTCCTCATCCCTGTCCCGCATCTTCTCTCCCCCACCCCCCATCTTGTCCTCTCCAGCCATGGCACCCCATGGCCTTTCTTGCTTCCTGCTCCCTAAGCCGGTGTAGCTGTCAATAAAAATTTTTTTTAATTATCCAACTTGTTTTGATGTGTTCATTATTTGCATAACAGAATCATGCAGTAGGTGAAATAGCAAATATTACACAATATATAAACTAATCAAATGTCATTCAAAATGAAGCATAAATAAGGGCATCTGGTAGCCTAACTACCCTCTACATTATACATGTTGTACAGCAATTCATTTTTGTAAGTACTTGCTGTAATGAGAATCAGACCCTTTATATAAATGGGGAAAAATGTAATTTGAGGTTTTTGTCTGCTTTTGTCTTTAAAATATTTAATACCCTCTTGCATTCAGTTAAATAATGAGTACATAATGCACCAATACATTACCGCTCAAGATGGCCTTCCCCAGCGTGCACACAGTGTAGGTATAGCCACTGATGTAAATAAGTAACAGATCCTGTAATCTCACTGAAAGACTAAGGAGGACCAGCTTGTGCTGCGACTTTAAATGTGTTAAAGGAGTGATTAAGATCATTCTTTTTTCACAAAGCAACTTGAAATCAGTACAATTTTTTTATGTATCCTTAAAAGATGGTCAGATGTCCCTCGTGGCTGACAGGGTGAGTCCGTGGTCCATACATCCCGCACAGGATGGCGGCGTTTTCCTTTGTAATATGGATGCTGCACATTTGATAAGAGGGTCACCCACAGACTAGGACTGCGGTCCCCAACCCTATTCCTTGTGGTGTTTCAACCCCAAATTTGGGGTTCTGCAAATTAGCAGCTCAAGATATCATTTCATCACAGAATTAGTGATCTGTGTTAGTATTGATTATGTTGGTAACTTGAACAGCTGGTA
>CM056378.1:41096450-41158182 GCA_029718625.1 Synaphobranchus kaupii
GACATTAACTGACTCTAAACAATAACATTCTATGGGGACTGATATTATTGTTTCGAAATACTAGAGAGATATATTCATGGCAAAGAATTGAGAGCTGTCGATAGAGTTAGTTAGCTAGCTATTTCTTGTATTTTTCTTGTTCACGATAGCGTAATCCACTTTGTGTGTGTAGCTAGCTTTATAGTAGGGAGGTCGAACGTTCTGCCCGCAATGTAATCACATTCCACACACAAAACAAAAAACTAAATTGACGTCTGGGCTCATTTCAACATGTCATTTAACAAGGAAATCTACTAAACGAGAGTAGATGAAGTTATTCATTTGTTTCAGAAGTGTACTTACACTTCAACAATGTAATTTTTTTTACTTTAGAAGCCAGACATCATTATGCTAATTTGACTCTGTTTACGAGCATTTGTGCCTATACTTAACGCTGTACCGAAATCAATGGGGTCATTATAAAACATCCAACCACATTGAAGTCGTTACTACACATTTTATTACAAGAAAAACTCACTGTGAAATGTTTTAGGTGTTAATCGATCGGTATGTATTGATACTTTCGTCTATTTAGGTGTCCTGAAAACGTTACATGTGCCGCGCATCCTGCGGGACTTAGAAAATAGAGAAGGGATTAGTGTTGTGTCGTTCGCAAACGTGTCGTGATTCGTTCACTGAAGGCTACTAGGCACAGTGAGTTAACGTGACGTGATCCTGAGTGATAATCACCGGCTCAAACTGCCAGAATCAGGCAAGTTAAGACTTAAAAGTCATTGAAAACCAGCGTTCACCTCCAATATTGATATTCAACGAGGAAACTTTTAAAATATCAAGATTTGTAAACGGAGTTTGGCGCGTTTGTCAAAGCGACAGCACTTCCGCATGAACCGTTCGGCCGTTTCAGTTCACTGAGTGAGTCGGACTACGCAGTACGCAGTCGGAGCTCCGCCCAAGCACTGAACGATTCGGTGAACGAATCTTTTGAACGAATCTTTTTAATGAACTGATTCTAGTGATTCGAGTCACTGAAGTGAACTGTCGTTCAAAAGATTCGTTCACCGAATCGTTCAGTGCTTGGGCGGAGCGCCGACTGCGTACTGCGTAGTCCGACTCATTCAGTGAACTGAAACGGCCGAACGGTTCATGCGGAAGTGCTGTCGCTTTGACAAACGCGCCAAACTCCGTTTACAAATCTTGATATTTTAAAAGTTTCCTCGTTGAATATCAATATTGGAGGTGAACACTGGTTTTCAATGACTTTTAAGTCTTAACTTGCTGGGCCTGATTCCGGCAGTTTGAGCCGCTGATTATCACTCAGGATCACGTTACGTTAACTCACTGTGTCTAGTAGCCTTCAGTGAACGAATCACGACACGTTCGCTCGCAGAAGTCCACTCTGCACGCTCGCTGCCTCGCTCGGCGCCCGCCCGCCCGTGAATGATTCGTTCAGCACAGCAGAACTGGTTCGCAGGGGACAAATCACGTTCACTCGCGGCAGTCCCTCCCCTTCCCTGCACGCTCGCTGCTGATCTGTCATGGTTTTGAACCCTGTTTCCCGATGCGGTCGTTTTCCTCGGTGGCCACGCGAGGGCGCTGCCCTTTTGGTAGATGCTTGCTCCGCCCTGCTGAGTTGGCGGAGCGTCTGTTAAGCGTTTACACCTGTGCGTAGTTATCTGAGAGACATATAAGCCTACCGTTTCCTTCGTTCGGGGCTTCGACATTAATTGTTCATTGTTTGTATTGTGGTGTTTTTGTTGGCTGTGAGTTCTCGTACCATTTTGGCTACTCGCCTATTTTTAACGTCTCTTTGTTGAGGCAGGGCTTATTTCTTGCTGGTTTGGTAGTTGATTATCTCGTAGAAGTTTGGGACCGTAAATCTCTGCTCTATTTTGCCTTTTTTAGTGCTTTTTCTCCGGGTATGGAGTTTAGGGCGATTCTGTTCAGAACAGTAGTTCTGTTCGCCCTTTGGCACATATCTTCCCATGGGGAGATCGGGCGTTTCGCTTCTACTTAGTTCTTAGCTCGTAGAAGTATAGAGTAGTAGTTTCTCTGGTCCATTTTCGCCTGTTATTTGGTTTTCTTACTGAGAGACCTGGCGTTTAGCTTCTACTCAATTCCGTGTTACTGTGAGCCAGTAAGTAGCTTTGGTACGTATTTCCCTGTTTGGTCTCCTTCTCGTGGACTACGTTCCCCTTTGTTGTGAGTCAGGGTTTTTATTTATATTGAGAGACTGTCGTGCTATTTTGCGTTGGTCTTTGTTGCAGCTGTCCTCCGTCCTTTTTACCTACGGGACGATTTTGTTTCGGAACTATTGTTCTGTTCGTTTTCCGGGTGTGTTTCTCCTTGTGTGGAGTTTGGGCGAGGTTGTGGACATGTTTGTGTGACTGCGCGTAGCATGGTAACTTTAGCTCTCTGTTCCTTCGCTTCGTTACATTCTTTTACTGAGAGGCTAGGGCGGTTGTTCCAATTTAAGCTTGCGTTAGTCTATGGATAGTAAAGTTATGGGACGACGGTGCTCCGTCGGCTCACCTGTAAAATGTTTCTCTCTCCTGGGAGATCGGGTGTTTACCTCTTGTTTTCTGCATTAGACTGCGAGCCTATTAATATAGCCATGGAACGTTAAATCTCTGTTCCTGTGCGCCTCGTTATTTTCCTCATCATAGAGAGGCAGGGCGTGTATTTTCAATGAATCTCGCTTTGGTTTAGCCGGTAAATGTCTGGTACTGCCTGTCCTGTTCGTTCCTTTCGGTGCCTTTCTCCTTTCATGGAGTTTGACGATTTGTTCGGAACTGCTGTTCTGTTCTTCTTTTGGGTGCATGTCTTCCTATATGGAGGATTGGGCGATGTTGTGGACACGTTTGTGTGTGACCGCGAGTCTGAGAGTAGCCTGGAAACGTTGGATCTGTTCCTTTCGCCTCCTCATACTATCATATTATTTTGCAGTGTTTGTTTGTGTTTTATGTTTGTCTTTGCTACTCACCCGTTATTATGTGTCTCGTTACCGAGACAGGGTGCGTATTATTTCTGGCTGTTCAGTATCCTGTCCTTGCGCTCTAATTGGCGTGTGACAGTGAGCCGGTTAGTAGCGTTTGTTGTGGTGTTCGTTGTCTTGTCTCCTCCCTTATCTGCGGGTTCCCGCCTTAGTGGCCTAAGGGCTTAATGAATCCCCTTGCTGCGTTTGGCTCCTCCCATCTCACACGTCATGCCCCATTACATGATCAGATCCGTTCGAGAGATCAACTGAACTGAGAAATGAACGGATCTTTTCAATAAGTGATTCAGTTCAGTTCGTTCACCCAAAAGATTCGGTCTTTTGAACGAATCGTTTGCGAACGACACAACACTAGCATGAACTTAAGAGAAAGTAGCCTAGCTAGACATACAATCTGAATTCTGTTTCTGAATTAGCCTAAGTTCAATTTTAGGGTGGACAAGGTGGTGTTGGAGCCACATGAAAAAATTTTTTGTGCCGACAGTCTGCCGTAAATTTTACTTAACGAGGTTTTCGCAGAAAGCTCAGTTGCTGCTTGAAGGACGAATACTGATTGTTAAAAAATCATATATTTCAGGTATCTCTTTACCTCTCATGGAAAGGAATAAAACGAGAATTAGCCTACCTTTGACTCAACGGCTGATCAATAAGCTCTCTCGTTTGAGCTGTAAAAATCTTGGTCTCAAATGCGTTACAGGCTCCCTGGCTGTCATTTAATATTGGCAAAAATGCAAACAAGGTGGGCGTGACTGGCCTTGAGTTTACGGAACTGAACGCAACTGTTCACTAACGGCCTGGGCTGGGAAAAGTTCAAGTATCAAAAAATTGACGCCATATTATTTTTTATATAATTTGACGCCCAACGCGGGGCTGTGTAGCCTATGTCCAATTCCCACCCTAATTTGAAATGTTGACGGCTGATTTTCACATCCAGGAAGCCTGCTGAGTGTGTCATGATTTATTGAAAGATCCAGTCGCAAATAATAGTTTGGTTTGATATTGCGCTGTGCACTTTTGTTGCAATGTGCAAGGGTTTTATTTATTAATTGTGTTACAAAAGTATACAATCAAAGGCAACACTGACATTGAACAAAATAACCAAAAATAAGACTGAGCAACCAGTACATCCAAAACATCATATGGGGAATAAAAGAGAAATACAATGAAAATAGAGGGAAAATAAACAAATTACATAGGTTAATGGAAATAAATAAAATAATACAATACAGTCCAGTTAGTTATATGGGGACATGTCACAGTGTAGTAGTGTGGACCCAGGTGCAGAGGAAACAGGAATAGATTATTTTTTAAAAAAAGTTTACTTGGGGGGGGGGGGGGGGGGGGGGGGGGGGGGCAGGAACAAAATAACAACCATGAACCACGAGGAGGAACTAGGGAAACAGGAACACACTAACCAGGCAGACCAGCAAGCAAGCACATGCAAAGACCAAGTAATGAAACAGAGAATACAGAGAACTTAATACACAGAGAAACAGGTAAGTGACATTATTCATCCGGACATGTGCGGAATCACAAAACACCAATAAAACAACAATAATACAATCAGGGCAACAGAGAACAGAATGACACACTATAGGAATGGGGAACTGGTGCACCCTGGTGGGCGTTGCGTCACTTTTTTCTTTAAGTTTACATGCTTTTTTAATTCTCATAAATGTAAAGGATTTACAATACAAATTAAAGTCTTCCTTTAAAATGAAAATATTTCATATATTTTGTTTTATGAATTGAAAATTTTGCAAAGATAATTATAGTATTTATAAGGAGTTGTATTAAGTATAATGCAAAATATGACATAATTCCTTGTGAGGTTTACAGGTGACATAACTTTTGACCCAAGCCATTTCACTAGTTCATTTCATCTTTACAAAAAGAACAGAGGTTAAGGTCTAAATTAAAACTAAGTCTTAGGAACTCATTTGAGAGTTAGATATTGATGTGGCACAACAGAGCAGAAGGAATCCCATTTGGTCCATCACCTTGGATGAACAACAACAAACTATATCAAATCTTTACCCACTCTCTTAATTTTTAAGGAAGACTTTAATTTCTACAACCCCCAGATGCAGCATTGCAACTGTTCGCTGAGTCAAGAAGTCCAAACACATGACTGCTGATCATCATACTTACAAAAACTGTGGACTGATCATTGATTACACTCAGCACTTACTGACTATAAGGGAGAAACCCACACCCCAACAGACAGGCTTCTGCAGGTAAAGTCTCAGATGCCCCGTGATGCTGGTATAGCATATGAATAAATGATTCTGAACCTATGCTGGCCTTGTGTTTTACATCCTTCCTTCTGTCTCGATACCTGGGCCATTTCCACTACAATATTGTTGATGGTTCTAAAATTAATCTCTTTTTGTCATGGTTAGTGGCTGTCTCCTTTTGTTTCTACCATGGTTTTCCGTTTGGCGTCGTCTGAAGCTCTATCGGATTTTTTCTTCCTCCGTTCTGGTGTTTGGATCTCTCCGGGTCATAATCTTCGACACCTGTGTTTGGTTTACGTCGGCTATAAATAGAGCTTCACTTCCGCTTTCCGGTGCTTCTAGATTGTTGTGGAGTTATTACTAGATAGCCGGTATTGGTATAGGTAAAAGTCTTTAGCTTCTGTAGCCTATCTCTGTTTGGTGTTATACAGAGGCACAGCTATTGGTAGAAATTATAGGATTACAATTTCTGGTTTTCTGTCCTATCGCCCTCTATTCTTTTCTTTTTGCCTGCAGCCTGTTTATTCTTTGTGCAGCTCCTTAGCCGACTGAGCTGTAGTTACAGGCTTGCTATTTTGTTAGTTTCTTTTCAGTGTTCTCAACCTCTGATATACGCAGATCAATTAGTGCGTGAGGTTCTTTCTTTTTGTTTGTTTCTTGCTGTTTTAGCGAACTATTGCCTCCGTTTGAGGTTGTTTTGTGTTAGTCTTGAGCTGGGGAAGTTTTGCTCCCGCTTTTCAGTTTCCTTTCTTCCCTTGGTGCGGTTTAATTCCGCTTCTGTGGCGTGTCTTTTAGATACGCTTTCTGAATCCTTATCTGTCGCGTTTGGTTCTCTATTTTCTAACCTAAAACCTGACACTTTTGCTTTGGGGAAATGGTGAAGCTAAAGTTTCTAGTTCTTTATTTGTGTGCAGGAGGCTTTTCAAAGAGGAAAAGAATAGAATTGTATTTTTTTATTTATTATCACACCTGTTGTTAATGAGAAGAGTATTTTGAGTAGTGGATTACTGTTAGGGGAACCGATCAGAACCACACGCAGACAGCAAGATGTAGCAGAATCAGGCTTTATTCAGAGTCGACAGAAAAGGGTCAGAATCCGTGCAATACGGAAAAGGCAGAATCGTAGTCAAGTCCAGGCAGGGGTCAGAGTCCAGCAAACAGGGCAATGCGGAGAAGGCAGGGCGAAGTCTCAGAACAGGCAGGGGTCGGAACCAGGAGATAATTCCGTGGGAGCTGGAGAACAGGAGGGTGAAGGGATGGAGCGGGGCTTGTACGGAGATGTGTAGGCGGGCAGGTGGACTGGGGCAGGACTGGACGAAGACAGGCAGGCAGGCAGGAGAACAGGAGCAGGACAAGATGAAACAGGACTGGAACAGGAACTCGGAACAGGAAAGGAACAGGAAAGGAGCAGGCTCGAATAACTGCTGGAAAGTTTGAGACAAGCACGAATGCAGGGCAAAAGACGATCTGGTACAGAACAGAGAAACGGGAGTTTATGTGCCAGATTAACCACGAGACAATGAGGAACAGGTGAGACGAAACAATATGAGGAAACGCATATCAGGTGCGGGAAACGGAGACACAAAATGGGTAAAAAGGAAAACGTGGAACGGAATACAAATACAGAAAATACATAGAAACAGAAAAACCAGGAACTGAATTAAGACACAGAGGCATGGGACGTGACAGATTATAATCATGAATAATGATCATTTTCTGTGAATGTGTAAAGCAAGGTGCAAGGAATATCAGTCAGAAATAATGTCTTACATGTTGCTTTGACAAGGTCTTACAAGGTTGCCCGGACAACTTTTAAGTGTGGAAATTATGTGGTTTGCATTTTTTGCTGATACGTCTCCATCTGTTCAATGGAAACTGTTCTGACTGTAACCATAAGACATAGGTAAGTCATAATAAATTCTGATAGTATGGGTTTGGTTTGCAAGGTAGAATTATGTGTCTCTGTGCCAGTTACTGGTCTTGAAAAACCACCACACGTACCTGGTAACTACGAAAGGTGTGACAAAGACAAATTCCCACGAGTCATATGCAACTTCATCACATCAGCACATTATACATGCCCTTTCCCCAGACACACAGACACACCCAAACACGCACACACATACACACCCACATGCTTATACATACAGTACACACACATACACCCAAACACACACAAAATAGCTGAGAATTAGATCAGTAATTCAGTAATTATCAGTAATTCATGGACTGAAAGCTGTTGCAAAGAACAAAGCAGCATTGTTCTGTCTGGTTGATCATACATTTAAAGCATTTTAGAATATTGGTGATCTACACAAACACAAGGGCATGGGGGTATGGGGTGGGGGGGGGGGGCGCATGTGAGGGTGCTTAGTCAGGGGTGCTGTGTCTTTGGTGGAATGGCTTCTAGAGGTCCCCTTTTTTCCCAATTTAGTAGCCAATTGAACCCTATGCTATTCAATTCCCCCGTAGCATCACCATAGAGAATCGCCGCTACACAACCCCGTCAGCCGGTAGTAGGAAAGAGGGCACCGCGTCCTCTTCAGGGAGCGACTCCTCAAGCTCCTGACAGTTATTCCAACTTGTTCCAACTGTTCTGTGCACGATCCTGCTGACGTCGACCTTTCAAAAGAACACCGTAAGCTCAGGCAAGAATAAATTTTAGCTGATGAGTTAGACTTGGCAAGAGTGCCCCACACTGGCGGCTAAAATTTGTACCATGGACAGAAAAGGAGGAGAACCAGTTTGTGGTGGAGGAGCCATGTATGGGGTGACTGACTTACAGAAAGACAGACTCACAGCTCAATCAAACAAGAGAAAAATATTAGGTCCAGGTAAACCATCCCTTAGACAGACCTATGTGCTAACAGACTGATAACCTGACTGATAACATAACATATCAAAAAAATAACATGCACAACTATTTTTTATTTTTATTTATTTATTTATTTATTTCGGCATGCATATATTTTACACTTTATCACAATTTCTATAATTTGCCCTAATAACACATTACTTGCCGAAAAGGGATACGGGAAAAAGCAGCCTGCTTATCATAGTCCCGCCCCAATTCCTTCATTATTTTACATGTTCATATTATACATTTGTTTAAAACAATTTTTTATTTTTTTATTTTTATTTTTTGTATCACAACAGCATAACTGAATTTTCTTTATAACAAAACAGTTTGAGAAAGAAAAAAATAAGCTAAAGTAAAATAAAATAGACATTAAAGTCCAAAGTAATCGAATTTGAATATACATGTTAGTCAAAAATTTATGAATTTTCTGCACATCATGACATTGTTTACATTTACTGATGACCCCTTGTTTTTATACTTGATAATTTCCTACCATCTTACATCTTATCTTACTCTTGAAGGTCTTTAGGTTTATAGACATTTTAAGCTCATCGTGTAAACAGTTCCAGAGCTTAACCCCCACAATGGATAAGGAATGACCTCTGAATGTTGACTTTATAGTTTTTTGTTTATATATCATGTTTCCTCTTAAGTTATGCATGTCATCTCTCTGTTGAAACAGTTTCTGTATATTTGAGGGTAAGAGATTTTTGGATGCTAAGAATAATATTTGTATGGTATTATATTTAATTATATCCTGCCACTTAAGAAACTTTGCCTTAATAAACAAGTAATTTGTATGGTCTCTATATGGGACACCATATACCAATCTTATTGCCCTTTTTTGAAGTTTAAACAGCATCTCTGTATTTTCTTTATAAGTGTTCCCCCATACTTCAACACAGTAGTACAGGTGAGGTGTTATGAGTGCTGAGTAAATTGTCCTAAGTGAATGTTGATTTAGTAATTTCTGCATTTTCCACAAAATAGACACACTTTTGGCCAACTTACATTGAACTAGCTTCACATGTGGTTTCCATGTCAGGAGGCAATCTACCGTAACCCCCAGAATCTTATGTTCGTTCACTCTTTCAATGCTGATACCATTTACCTGTAAATTTTCTTTCATGCCTCTTTTCCCAAATAATATGAATTTTGTCTTTGAAAGGTTTAGTGATAGTTTATTAATATTAAACCACGTGTGAAGCTTTGACATTTCATTGTTCACTGATGTGACCATTTGATTAAGATCTTTTCCTGAGCAGAGGATGTTTGTGTCGTCCGCGAATAAAATTAATTTTAAAACGTCAGATACTTTGATTATGTCATTGATATATAGTATAAATAATTTTGGTCCTAAGACTGAACCCTGTGTAACCCCACAGTCGATGTTCAGGCATGTTGATATGTTGTCCCCTATCTGTACAAATTGAACTCTATTTGATAGGTAACTCTTAATCCATTGTAATGCAATTCCTCTAATTCCATATCTGTACAATTTTTCAATCAATATGCTGTGGTTTATCGTGTCAAAAGCTTTTTTCAGGTCGATGAAAATCCCTATGGTAAATAATTTACGGTCTAGCGCGTCTTTGATAAATTCTATGGATTCTGTTAGGGCCATTGCTGTTGAATGTTTTTTCCTGAATCCGTATTGGCTGTCACCTAGCAGTTTGTGTTTATCAATGAACTTTTCTAATCTGGCATTAAAGAGCTTTTCAATAATTTTTGAGCACTGTGGTAAAATTGAAATAGGACGATAATTTGAAAACTCCTGTTTGTCTCCACTTTTGTATAGAGGAAGAACTTTTGCTATCTTCATTTTATCGGGAAACACGCCATTGCAGAAAGATAAATTACATATATGTGTTAAAGGAGGTATGATCGCTTTTGATATCCTTTTTAATAATGTCATGTCTATCTGGTCTGCGTCAATGGATGTCTTAGCTGTACAGTTTCTCAGTATTGTTTTGATTTCCATTTGTGTGACAGGATTTAAAAATAAAGACTCTTGTTTTGTCTCCCCGCCCCTATCCCAGTGATCCCACTGCTGTAGTGAGGATGGAATGGCCTTGGCTAGTTCTGCACCTACACTAACAAAGTATTTGTTGAAGCTCTCGACTATCACTTTCTTATCGTCTTCCCTCCTATTGTTTATATTGAAATAGTCGGAGAATGTCCGTTTGTCCTTTCTGCCTGAGACGGAATTTATTATTTTCCAAAGATTTTTGGTGTAGTTCTTGTTTTCTGTTAGTAACTTGTCATAATAGTCTTTTTTATGCTTTCTCAACAAATATGTCACTCTGTTTCTATAGTGTTTATACTTTGCATATGATTGTACATTTTTTTCCTTTAAATACTGTTTATATAAGCTGTTTTTTTTTCCTACAGGCATTTTCTATGCTCTTGGTGAACCATGGCCTATTATTTTTTTTGACTTTGACATTGTTGTCTTGACTCGAATATTTGACTACCGGGCAGTGCTTGTCATATATTGAGTTTATTGTATTTAAGAAGGCCTCATACGCTTTGTTTGTGTCTTTTTCCGTCCATACGTCATTCCACTTTTGATTTATCATATCTTGTTCAAAATCTTTAAGTCTCTTTTCGTTTTTAATTCTTTTTAAGATATTTGTCACTGGTTTCTGTTCTAAAGTGTGTTTCCAGTCACAGATGGCGAAGACTGGAAGGTGATCAGAAATATCATTTATCATAATTCCACTTGTTATTACTTTGTCCAGAATATTTGTATAAATATTGTCAATTAGTGTGGCACTATGTTTAGTGATTCTGCTTGGCTGGGTGATTAGTGGTCGCATTCCGCTCGCATACATTGTGTTGATGAAATCCTCAATCAGCTTGTTATTGTTTGGATTTAATATGTCTATGTTAAAATCTCCACATATAAAAACATTTCTCTGGTTTATTTTTGTTAATATTTCTCCCATGCAATTGTTGAATATGTCTATTTTTGAGCTGGGAGCTCTGTAAACGTTGCATATAACAGTTTTTTTACCTTTCGGCGTTGAAAATTCAATTGTTACACACTCCATTACATTTTCAATGACAATTGACAAGCTTTCCAGTATCTCAAAATTCATGCTCTCATCAATAAACAATGCTACCCCTCCACCAGATTTGTTGATTCTGCTCTTGCACACAAAATTATATCCTTCCATGTGGAAATCCATGCATTTCTCAACGTTAATCCAAGTTTCAGACACTGCAATGATGTTGAATGGTTTGACAAATGTACATAAATACTCCTGTATCTGCTCAAAGTTCGCGTATAGACTCCTGCTGTTGAAGTGGATTATTGACAGCTTTCCATCCATGTTAAAATTTTCATTGAACTGATCTTCCAAGTAATATCCACATTTGTTTATTCCATTGTAGTAAAAGTGTCTGTCTGGGTCAACTTCTTCATTCGGGTCTTTTGATGTTAGGTTCTGGTGAAGTCCAGCTGAAAAGTTACTCCCTTTTTCATAGTCAGCAATTTTGTCCATCAATTCATTCATTTTAATCAGTGAAGTTTTACTTTTTGGTTGTACTGAGTTCATGGCGTTTTAACATAGTTTTCACGTACCTTACTATTCATATTTCTCCAGCTCCTCCAACGCCCTGATCAGCACCGGTCTGATGTTTTCTGAAGACCCATTTGGTTTGATGTAAACTTTACAATTTGCCGTCCAGGTGTTCTGTAATTTTTGCCCTTTCTTCAGTTGACGCGCTTTCCAGGCGATGGTGGCGTTTGTTTTGTTGAGATTTTCATTGATGTACACGTTAGATCCTTTCAGATTTTTACCCTGCTTCAGTAGAGCAACTTTGTATTTTCTACTGATGAATCTCAGCATCTCATTTAGGTTGTATAATGTAGTAGGTGCTGAATCCTTGGTTGATGAATGAATTTAGGAAGAAAAGGACAGCACTCTTAGCCAGATTCTTTTTTTTTATTAGCCTACACACCTAGTACTCACCGTTTATCTATAAACTAGATAGTACCTAGCACTGTATCAAGCCTGGTCTTGAACCCCCAGAGTTTCTCTACGACATGACCTGGCAAGCTATTCCAGCGAACTACTCTCTGTGTGGAGAAATACTTCCTGATTTTTGTGCGAAATTTACCTTTTGCTAATTTACATCTATGCCCCCTTGTTCTACTGACATAACTCAACCTGAAGAATCTCTTGTAGTTCACTTTGTTACATAATCCCTTTTTAAAAAAATGTAAATTTTAAATTTTAAATTTTAAAATGTAAAAGCCTCAATCAAATTGTCCCCATGTCTCCTTTTACTTGATTAAGTATCTTAAGTATTTCCTCATAACCTTTATCTTTCACACCGGGAACAATATTTTAGTTGTCCTTCTTTATTTTCCTGTTGTTGATTTCAGGAAATGTGCATCCTAACCCTGGTCCTGAAATGCAATGTTTTCAAATGCCATCTAATTTTAAATCTAGATCTGGTCTTGGGATTTTGCATCTTAATGTATGTAGCTTGTTGCCTAAATTGGATATGGTTAGGATCTGGGCTGAATCAACAGATGCTGATGTAATGGTGTTTTCTAAAACCTGGCTAGTCTAACCAGAGCTGACCTATTATTATTTACTCATTTAGTTTCATCTGGTCAATACAAAATCTAAAATATAACATAGCTCATATGAATCTTAGACATTCTGTGTGCTTTTACTAATATAAATTCAATAAATGAATATCCTCACAATAATCACAGTTGTGAAGCCAGAGCAGCTACAGAGCACATTGAGGCAACATGAAAGTGAACTAAACTCCACGGTATCATGGCCTGTAAAATAAATACTTCTTTACAACTGCAATAGCCTGCTACATGTCTTAAGATAAAATTAAAATAAAAATATATATATACATACAGTTGCACTCAAAATTATTCAACCCCCTTCACTTTGTGCACACTTTATTGTGTTGTAGATTTAATTTTAAATGGATAAAATTGCCATGTTTGCCCACCAATTTACACTCAATAACCCATAATGACAAAGTGAAAACATTTTAGAAATTTTTACAAATGTATTAAAAATCAAAAACTGAAATCTCTCATGTGCATAAGTATTCAAACCCTTTGCTTTAATGTATTTCTAAAGTATCATATTTCATATTTGGTCACATATCCTTTGCATGCTGTTACTTCCTGAAGTTTAGTGACCCATCAACATCAAAAGACTCTCAATATCTTATTTTCAGGTACTGTTACAAGCGATACTATAACATCTCTGCATTTGAATGGATCTCTATGGGAATTGGGGGGTGAGACTAGATTCTGTAAATTATGCTGGTACAGTATGGAACACATGACTGGTGAAAGGGCTGTAAGTCGTCAAGGGTCTGAGGTATCAAACGAGCCTCAAACCATCACTCTGCTGCCAGATATGCAGTAGATATGGATGGATCACTTTAAGGGTTGTTTCTCCTGACAAATTTTCCTATTGAACTCTATGGAAGAATAAGTCAGAAGAAGAAACCCTTAAAGTGATCCATCCATATCTACTCCATATCTGGCCGTAGAGTGATGGTTTGGGGCTCGTTTGATACCTTAGACCCTTGATAACTTAAAGCCATTTCGCCAGTCATGTGTTCCATACTGTACCAGTGTAAATTGCTGCTGAATCTAGTCTCACCCCCCAATTCCCATTGAGATCCATTCAAATTCAGAGAGGTTATAGTATCGCTTGTAACAGTACCTGAAAATAAGATATCAAGAGTCTTTTGATGTTGATGGGTCACAGTGTTGTGGAAATTCTTCAGTTTAATAAAGAAATCAGTAATAAAGAAATCAGTAATAAGTATTCCACTAGGCAGCGATAAATCTGTCAGAGCTTATTCAGCTGAAGAGAGCACCCAGAATACACAGACAAGTGCCTCCTTAGGATAACTCTGCCCCAGGAGCAAAGTAACACAGTTTATGTAATGTTCCGCTCCCTTCCTGTCCGTTTTCCGTGTTTTCCTGTTTTCCCTCCGTGTCATGTTGGATCCCTTTGTCCGTGTTTTCCCCTCTGCCGCGGACTAGGCATGTCCTTCCCTGTCTTGTTCGTCTGGTTGTTTTGGTTTACTTCCGCCTTTCACTCCCTCCCCCTCGTTGCATGCATTTTCTCACCTGGTGTCTTGTAATCACTCCCGGTTTATGTTCACACCTGTTTCGTATTTTGTCACATTAGTTAGCCCTATATAGTCTTTCGGCTGGCTGCCAGTCGGCGCCAGTTCGTTAACTATCATCACTTGGTGTAGTGCTTGACTCGTTAACTGGTCTCCCCGTGTAAACTATTCGCGTGTTTGTGGAATGTGTTTCCCGTACAGCGTATAGTCCCTTGCAAACTACAGTCTGGTAGTTTACCTCCCGCACAATTCCTGTCATTATTGTGTTTGCTAACTTGTTTCCCTTCTCCTCCATCCAACCCTGCTCCCTATCTCCCGTGGCAGTGTTTGTTTTCCCCGTGTTTGTTTGTGTGTGTTGCGGTACCTCCACCTCCAGCGCGTGTAGGCTCCGGGGTGATTCGCTACCTGGCTACCCTCCAGTTGTTCCTGTCCGACCGAGGAAACCACCCAGTTCTTCGGCGCCGGCTCCTGGAGCTCTGGAGACGGTCAGCTACCTCCGGACCTACCGCAGCTACGCCACACCACTCTGCCCTGCCGTGCTTCCGCAAAACCTCCCGACTTCCAAACCCTTCACCTCCGTGAGAACCTCCCGGTCTTTCCCGTGCCTTCCCTTGCACTAACCCTCCTCTGTTTTTGTTTTTCTATACCGGTGCAGTCAGCCCGGTCCAGTCCTGCCCTGCCGTAGTGAGTCGCTCCCCTGCCAGTTCCAGTCCAGTCCCGGCGTGAGTGTTACAGGCACTCGCTCAAGTCCAGTTCCGGTTTGGAACATTCCGTTCCAGTACCTGTACCCGTGTGGACCTCCCGGTCCAGTCCAGTCCAGTCCAGTTTCGGTTTGGAACATTCCGTTCCAGTACCTGTACCCGTGTGGACCTCCCGGTCCAGTCCAGTCCAGTCCAGTTCCGGTTTGGGACAATTCCGTTCCAGTACCTGTTTCCCGTGTGGACCACCCGGTCCAGTTCCAGTCCAGTCCAGTTCCGGTTTGGAACAGCCCGTTCCAGAACCTCCAGTCCAGCTCCGGCTTGGAGCAGCCCGCCCCGGGCTTCCAGGCGCAAGATCTCCTAATTCTGTGTGTGTGTTGCCTTTCCTGTACAGTGTTGGGACTACCCCAACACTTAATTTATTAAATACCATCTTTTGTGAAATTCTGTCTCCTGGTCGTTGCACTTGGGTTCGTCCCGTACACAGATACGTAACAGAACGAACTGGCCAAAAACATGGACCCAGCCGACCTGGAGCAGATTCGGCACGCCTTCTCCTGCCAAACTGCGGTCAGCGACCAACAGGGCCGTCGTCTGGACGACGTGTTGGAAGTACTGAGGGGCATCACGGAACAAGTTACTCAGCTGTCTCTTCACCAGCCGCTTCCGCGTATTCCAGTGGGCCCTACACCGCCCGCTCCGGACCCCCCGGCGGACCCTCCGGTGTCCGCTTCATTTCGGGAGCCTCGCGTTCAACATCCTGAGCTATTCCGCGGGGAATTGGGGAAATGTCGCGAATTTCTGATGAAATGCGACATTGTCTTCCGGATGCAGCCCTCCTCCTTCGCCTCCGACCCATGTAAGATCGCGTTCATCATGAGCAGCCTGGGAGGAGGTGCCCTGGAGTGGGCTACATCCATCTGGGATAGCCAAGCCGCGCTCTGCAACAACTTCGCTGCCTTCACCGCCGAGATGCGGCGCGTGTTTGACCACCCTACCTGTGGGCGAGATGCAACTCAGCGCCTACTTCAAGTCCGTCAGGGGGGTCGCAGCGTCGCAGAGATGGCCATCCAATTCCGTACCCTCGCCGCGGAGTCCGGATGGAACGACACCGCCCTTCAGGGGGCTTTCCGCCAGGCACTCAGCGAGGAGCTCAAAGACCAACTAGCCACCCGTGAGGAATCCACCTCCCTCAATAGCCTTATTAGCCTGGCCATAGCAGTCGACAACCGTCTTCGTATCCGGGCCCGTGAGCGTGGGGGGAATCCCGGTCACCTTCCTCAGATACGCTCTCACCCATCTGCTTCTGGATTCAGGGCGGCGTCTGGGGTCTCCGAAGAGGAGCCCATGCAACTGGGCAGAGTTGCGGTCAACTCTGCGGAGCGCCAACGCCGTCAGCGATCCAGGTCTTGCTTCTACTGTGGCAAACCTGGCCATCAGATCGCCTCGTGTCCAATCCGCCCAAAAGAATAGGCTCGCCAGGTAAACTAGGCGTACTGACGAGCCCTATCATACCCTGCCATGCAGCCCAGAATCGCCTAGTCTTCAAGGCCACTCTCCTGTGGAGCGACAAGTCCTTAGTTTCGTCGGCTCTCATCGACTCTGGAGCCGACGCCAACTTTATGGACACCACCTTCGCCCAGAGGGCCGGCATACCCACGGAGCTTCTTCCATCACCCATTACTGCCTTCGCCTTAGACGGTCGGAGCTTGGGATTAGTGACCCACTCCACCGTGTCCTTACAGCTTGTCCTCTCTGGCAATCACCGGGAGAGCATTCAACTCCTCCTCATCAACTCCACACAGTCAACCATAGTTTTAGGTCAAACCTGGCTCCGTCTCCATAACCCACACATTGACTGGCAGGGCGGACGCATCCTGGCGTGGAGTGGCCACTGCCTGGCTAGCTGTCTCCGCTCCGCGCTTCCCCCTCCGGGGTCCAAGAATCCCAGCACCAACCTACCCGAACCCGATATGTCCACCGTTCCCAAACAGTATCACGACCTCAGTCGCACCTTCTCGAAAGCACGTGCTCTGTCCCTACCTCCTCATCGCCCGTACGACTGTTGTATCGATCTGCTGGCGGGAGCCAAACTTCCGTCCGGCCGTCTCTACAGTCTGTCGGGACCAGAGAAACTCGCCATGGAGGAATATATCCATGAGTCCCTCGCCTCGGGCATCATCCGTCCCTCCTCTTCTCCGGTTGGTGCTGGGTTCTTTTTCGTGGGGAAAAAGGACGGCTCACTACGGCCCTGCATCGACTACCGGGGACTCAATTCCATCACTATCCGCAACAAGTATCCTCTCCCCCTCATTAACACTGCTTTTGAACCCCTCTCGCAGGCCGTCATTTTTACTAAACTCGACCTCCGTAATGCGTACCACCTGGTGCGCATACGGGAGGGGGATGAGTGGAAGACTGCCTTCAATACCCCGTTGGGCCACTATGAGTACCTGGTGGTCCCTTTCGGCCTTACTAACGCCCCGGCAGTCTTCCAGGGCATGGTTAATGACGTCCTGCGAGACCTGTTGGGTAAGACTGTTTTCGTTTACATTGACGACATTTTAATTTTTTCCAAGTCCCCTCAGGAGCACATTCTCCATGTCCGGGAGGTTCTCCAGCGGCTCCTCGAGAACCAGCTCTTCGTGAAGGCGGAGAAATGCTCATTCCACGTCTCTTCAGTCCCGTTCCTCGGCTTTATTATCGA
Organism: Synaphobranchus kaupii; assembly: GCA_029718625.1. NCBI lineage: Eukaryota > Metazoa > Chordata > Actinopteri > Anguilliformes > Synaphobranchidae > Synaphobranchus > Synaphobranchus kaupii. Next base: position 41,114,074 of record CM056378.1, read on the forward strand.
GGAGGGCAGTATCCGGGCGGATCCGGTCAAAGTCAAGGCGGTGACGGAATGGCCCCAACCCACCTCTCGTAAGCTGCTACAACAGTTCCTTGGTTTTGCTAATTTTTATCGTCGTTTTATCCGAAATTACAGTGTCATTGCTGCCCCCCTTACAAAACTTACCTCCACCACTTTTTCTTTCTGTTGGAATCCCGAAGCTCAGCGTGCTTTTGAGCAACTCAAAACGCGGTTTTCCTCAGCCCCTATCCTTTGCCACCCTGATCCCTCCCGTCAGTTTACGATCGAGGTGGACGCCTCCGACACCGGCGTGGGGGCCATTCTGTCCCAACGTGCCGCCTTAGACAACAAGCTCCATCCCTGTGCCTTTTTCTCCCGGAGGCTGTCCTCCGCTGAGCAGAATTATGATGTCGGGGATCGGGAACTTCTTGCCATTAAGCTGGCTCTTGAGGAGTGGCGCCACTGGCTGGAGGGGGCAGGTACCCCCTTTGTTGTTTTGACTGACCACCAAAATTTAATTTATTTAAGATCTGCCAAGAGGCTGAATGCCAGACAGGCTAGGTGGTCACTTTTCTTTGCCCGGTTTAATTTTTCTTTGTCCTATCGCCCCGGTTCCCGCAATATTAAGGCAGATGCCTTATCCCGTGTGTTTTCCCTTCCCTCCAGTCCTGCTGACCCCGAAACCATTCTCCCAGCGTCCTGTATGGTGGCTGCGGTCTCCTGGAGGATTGAGGAAATCGTGAGGTCCGCCCAGACCTCCCACCCTGACCCCCGTAATAACCCTAACCCTGCCCTGTTTGTTCCCGACTCCGTCCGCTCCCAGGTCCTTGAGTGGGTTCACGCCTCCTGCCTGGCGTGTCACCCAGGTGTTGCCAGGACGACCGCCCTCGTCAGGAGGAGCTTTTGGTGGCCCACCCTCAAGGAGGATACCCGTGCCTTTGTTCTGGCCTGCTCTGTATGCGCCAGGAGCAAGGCTTCCCACCAGCCTCCCTCTGGTCATCTCCTTCCCCTCCCTGTCCCGGGCCGTCCTTGGAGCCACATTGGGGTGGACTTCGTAACCGGTCTGCCGTTGTCAGATGGCAACTCTGTCATTTTGACAATTGTGGATCGGTTCTCCAAGGCGGCTCACTTTATTCCCCTCCCCAAGCTCCCGTCCGCCCTCGAAACGGCGGAGCTCCTGGTGGTACATGTGGTCAGGCTGCACGGGATCCCTTCCGATATCGTGTCGGATCGTGGGCCCCAATTCTCCTCCCAGGTCTGGAAGGCGTTCTGTGTAGCCCTGGGGGCCTCGGCCAGTCTTTCGTCTGGCTTCCATCCCCAGTCGAACGGCCAGGCAGAGAGGGCGAACCAGGACCTGGGGGCCGCCCTGCGGTGCGTCACGGCTCGCAACCCCGCCTCCTGGAGCCGTTTCCTTCCCTGGGTGGAGTACTCTCACAACTCCCTTAAGAGTACCTCCACCGGGTTATCCCCTTTCGAGTGTTCGTTAGGGTACCAACCCCCTCTCCTGTCGGTCCAGGAGGCCGAGGTAGCAGTCCCCTCTGTCAGGGCCCACATCCTCAAATGCAAGCGCATTTGGAGGCTTACACGCACCGCACTCCTACGTTCCAATTCCCGGTCCCAGCGTCTGGCGGACCTGCACAGGACCGCAGCCCCCAAATACAGGGCCGGTCAGCAGGTCTGGTTGTCCACGTCTAACATTTCCCTTCCCTCCTCCTCTAAAAAACTTCGGCCCCGGTTCATTGGTCCCTTCCCTGTTGTACGTCTTGTTAACCCTGTTTCTGTCAAGCTCTCCCTCCCTGCCTCCCTCAAAGTTTACCCCGTTTTTCATGTCTCCCAAGTCAAGCCTGTCGCCTCCAGCCCCCTCAGTGCCCCTACCCTCCCTCCTCCTCCTGTCCGGGTCATCAACAACGCCCCGGCCTATACGGTGGACCGCATCATTGACATCCGCCGTAAGGGTCGGGGCTTCCAATACCTCGTGGACTGGGAGGGGTATGGCCCTGAGGAGCGGTCATGGCTCCACAAGGGCCTCATCCTGGATCAAACTTTAATCCAGGATTTCCACAGTCGCTTCCCATTCAAGACCAGGCCGCCAGGTACGCCAGGTGGCGTACGTTGAGGGGGGGGTACTGTAATGTTCCGCTCCCTTCCTGTCCGTTTTCCGTGTTTTCCTGTTTTCCCTCCGTGTCATGTTGGATCCCTTTGTCCGTGTTTTCCCCTCTGCCGCGGACTAGGCATGTCCTTCCCTGTCTTGTTCGTCTGGTTGTTTTGGTTTACTTCCGCCTTTCACTCCCTCCCCCTCGTTGCATGCATTTTCTCACCTGGTGTCTTGTAATCACTCCCGGTTTATGTTCACACCTGTTTCGTATTTTGTCACATTAGTTAGCCCTATATAGTCTTTCGGCTGGCTGCCAGTCGGCGCCAGTTCGTTAACTATCATCACTTGGTGTAGTGCTTGACTCGTTAACTGGTCTCCCCGTGTAAACTATTCGCGTGTTTGTGGAATGTGTTTCCCGTACAGCGTATAGTCCCTTGCAAACTACAGTCTGGTAGTTTACCTCCCGCACAATTCCTGTCATTATTGTGTTTGCTAACTTGTTTCCCTTCTCCTCCATCCAACCCTGCTCCCTATCTCCCGTGGCAGTGTTTGTTTTCCCCGTGTTTGTTTGTGTGTGTTGCGGTACCTCCACCTCCAGCGCGTGTAGGCTCCGGGGTGATTCGCTACCTGGCTACCCTCCAGTTGTTCCTGTCCGACCGAGGAAACCACCCAGTTCTTCGGCGCCGGCTCCTGGAGCTCTGGAGACGGTCAGCTACCTCCGGACCTACCGCAGCTACGCCACACCACTCTGCCCTGCCGTGCTTCCGCAAAACCTCCCGACTTCCAAACCCTTCACCTCCGTGAGAACCTCCCGGTCTTTCCCGTGCCTTCCCTTGCACTAACCCTCCTCTGTTTTTGTTTTTCTATACCGGTGCAGTCAGCCCGGTCCAGTCCTGCCCTGCCGTAGTGAGTCGCTCCCCTGCCAGTTCCAGTCCAGTCCCGGCGTGAGTGTTACAGGCACTCGCTCAAGTCCAGTTCCGGTTTGGAACATTCCGTTCCAGTACCTGTACCCGTGTGGACCTCCCGGTCCAGTCCAGTCCAGTCCAGTTTCGGTTTGGAACATTCCGTTCCAGTACCTGTACCCGTGTGGACCTCCCGGTCCAGTCCAGTCCAGTCCAGTTCCGGTTTGGGACAATTCCGTTCCAGTACCTGTTTCCCGTGTGGACCACCCGGTCCAGTTCCAGTCCAGTCCAGTTCCGGTTTGGAACAGCCCGTTCCAGAACCTCCAGTCCAGCTCCGGCTTGGAGCAGCCCGCCCCGGGCTTCCAGGCGCAAGATCTCCTAATTCTGTGTGTGTGTTGCCTTTCCTGTACAGTGTTGGGACTACCCCAACACTTAATTTATTAAATACCATCTTTTGTGAAATTCTGTCTCCTGGTCGTTGCACTTGGGTTCGTCCCGTACACAGATACGTAACAGTTTATATACATTTCACTCTACTTCCCTATAAATCCTTGTCATCATGCAAAAACAAGGGTGGGCTGTCTACCTTATCTAAAGGCCTAATTTAGTATCTATGCTCTAGGGTTACAAAAGGATAAATGCCTGTCTTCTAACGTGTAGTGATGCATAACATGTGTAGGCTATAAAATTTGAAACAATTCTTCTTTTCTCCCACATTTCCTCCCTTTTGTCATTCATGACAACACAAACAGAGAAAGGAAGAGGGCACAGAGGTAAAACATTATTTCATGTGACTTTTCAACCCTAAACACAACAGTCACATGCCACCCAAGAAAGGGACCTCATACAGATAATCAGTATCAACCTCAAGGTCTACATGAGGTCTCTGGGAATGTGTAGTACGAGTCTGTAGGATATCTAATATTTAGATATATATATAAGTAAAGTACCCCCCCCCCCCCCCCCCCCCCTTCTCTCTATCTCTGTCGCTCTCTGTCTCTCTCTTACTCACTTACCCCCACCAACATCAAAGATAAGCCAGTCTTTGTCATAAATGACCCCTCTCCCCCACCTCCCCCACACCTTAACCCAATCAGGGCATGGATCCCCTCCCTGTCAAGGTACTTTATGAGTGTACCGCAGAAAAAGAATTTAGTCAGTTCTGGAGTTTGTTTGGGGAAGTTCATCCTTTTTGGTTCCTTGTGCGTTTCCTTTTGTTCCTGTTCAGCTGGAGGGTAAATAATATTGGCTTATCTCTCTTTTACTGGTATATTCAAATTAATGTCTGGTTTAATGTCTTCCCTTGGTAAATTATAAGTAGTCAGCCTACATTCCTTAGTGAATGTATGATTTAAAATCATTATTCTAATTAACTGTTTTTCATTTAATAAAATTATTTAATCTCAAGGCCTGATTTAGACTTTGTTTTGGCTTGTTGGTTGATCCACCAGGTTACTATTCGACTTACCTATCAAAGAATTCGGCGATTTAATTGATGATTGTCGTTTTTAATAATAATTATTAAATTAAATAACGTAAAACTTATTTTGAATGTAGGTTAAGTGAGGGGTTCTAGCAGGCAATATCGCTTGTGTTCAGTATTCAGAGTGCTGAACGTTTTAACAAGGGCATTGACTGTTGGAACCGCTGGATTCAGAAAATACACATTTTACCTAATCCTCACTTACCCGACAAGTCGCTTTCACCAATCTTTACGAGTGGTATGGGAGAGTGAGCAACAGGGGAGATATGTTGCGACCTTGAAGAAAACACGCTTTGAGTTATCAACATCATAACACAAGTCACTGTGCAGGCACACACCAAAAATAAAATCACCATTGTAACAATTATAGGAATAAAGGCTTTGATAATCCCACCACCACATCCTGAGAACAGATTTGTAATGGTGGCGTGACGTGTGAGGTAGGAGGGGCCAAACGCAGCAAGGGGGATTCATTAAGCACTAGGCCACTAGAACGGGAAATCCCGTAATTAAGGGAAGGAGACAAGACAGGGGACACACGTACCAAAGCTACTAACCGGCTCACTGTCACACACCAATGAGTAGAAGCGCAAACGCCAGGTTTCTCAGTAAGAAAACCAAACAAGGCTAATGGAACAAAGAACTGCTACCCTATACTTCTACGAGCTAAGTAACTCAGTAAATGCGTGAATGCCCGATCTCCCAGGAGAGAGAAACATTCTACAGGCGAAGAGCAGAGATCTGCGGTCCCATACCTCTACGATCTAAGTAACTAAAGAGTCAGCAATAATAAATGCCCTGCCTCAGTAATGAGGCGTTAGAATAGGCGAGTAGCATAAATGGTACAAATAAAACACACAGCCAACAAACCCTGCAAAATAATACGAGATAGTATACGAGGAGGCGAAAGGAACAGAGATCTAACGTTCCAAGGCGACTCTCAGACTCGCAGTCACACACAAACATGTCCACAACATTGCCCAGTCTTCCCTATAGGAAGACATGTACCGAAGGACGAAACAGAACTACAGTTCCGAACAAAATCGCCAAAAGCTCCATGTACGGAGACAGGTTCCGAAAGGAACAAACAGGACAGGCTGCACCGGACATTTACCGGCTAAAAGTCTAACACAAGCTTAGTAGAAAATACACGCCCTCGCCTCTCAGTAAAGGGGAATGTAACGAGGCAAAAGGAACAGAGGGCTAACATTCCAAGGCTACTTTCAGAGACTCGCAGTCACACACAAACATGTCCACAACATCGCCCAGTCTTCCCTATAGGAAGACATGCACCGAATGACGAAACAGAACTACAGTTCCGAACAAAATCGCCAAAGCTCCATGCAAGGAGATAGGCACCGAAGGACGAACAGGACAGGTGCACCGGACATTTACCGGCTAAAAGACCAACGCGAGCTCAATAGAAAATACACGCCCTGCCTCTCAGAATAAATAAAGCCCTACCTGTCAGTACGATAAAAACGCCCAGTCTCTTAGTAAGAAATGACTATACAAATATACCCACAAACAAATAAAGACTCCTCTCGCTTTCACGGAAGAAAGCAGACAGAGAGAGGAGGAAGAGACAGAAAAGGCAAAAGCGTCTAGGCAACGGAAGAAAGGAAAGACCAGGAAGCGGAGACAGAAAAGAGCCAGGGGGAAAAGTCCTAATATATCCACAAAGGCAAGTCCCGCATTACTCAAATAAAACACTCTGGAGCAAAAATGGTCTCCTAACAAACCGAGACCTAATCGTACTGGCTAAACAATCAAAGGGCAAAATAATACTGCACACAAAATAGAGCAAATAATGCCAGACAATACAAATTAATATCAAAGCCCAAAACGGAGGAAAACATGGGCTTAAATAAAAGTGTCTGCTAAATGAATGTAATGTAATGTAATGTAAATAGCTCCAAGGTAACCACGCACAGGTGTGATGCTGAGAGAAACTCCGCAATCAAGACGGAGCGGAGCAAACATCCACTAAAAGGGCAGCGCCCTCGCGTGGCTACCAAGGAAACTGACCGCAAGGGAAAAAGGGTCACAAACCATGACAAGATTATCTAAACCTTCAAGGAAGTCCCAACCATGTTTTTTATGAAGTTCCTCAATACCTTTCTTATTTGATTCATGAAACTTTTCTAAGTCACTTGATGAATCTGAAATATAGGTGCAGCATTCACTTCCTACTACTGCACAGGTACCGCCCTGTCTTGCCAGAATAATGTCCAAAGCCATTCTATTTTGCAGCATCACTTCTTTGATTTCATTCATTTCTGTTGCTAGTGCCGTCACAACTGCATCAGAGGCATTCATATGTTTTTCCAACACTGTTGACAATGCTTTCAACTCATGTTGGGTGTTGTATACACCATAACTGGGAATAAGTATACCGAAGAAACTCATGGCAATAGCGGTTTCCCGGCATTCGGTCATATAGAGCAGCCACCTCATCATCCTCAGCACGCCTGATGAGAGGGATGAGATGAGCTAAATAACATATGCCTGTAGAAGTTTGTGGCAGGGCCGTCAGAGCCGTACCTAGGAAAACACGTTCTGGCAGTGGGACTGGTTTTTATTCTGATTCAATGTATTCAAAAGTCTCATTACAGGAACTTGTTCCTAACAACAAAGGGTTCGAACCAATAGTTTGTACCCGAAAACATCATGTAACTCCTGTTAGGGCAACAACACGGAGGTGAGTAAGCCCTCCTTGGGAACGGGTATGGCTAGCATTATACATACGTTTTAAACAGTCAATCATTTTACATTTGAACCCTGCTATAGTTAAACTATTTATCCATAGTACATAGGTTACAACAGCAGAACATGCCGACCGAAGAGATGCCAACTTTACTGCAGGGCAGCTGGTTCCTAAATTACAAGTACATTGTTTATTTTCCTCTCCTGGTATACAGTCAATCTGTGTATGAATAGTCTGAAATGAAAACACAAATCCCGGTTGCGCCTCAACCCTGGAATTATCATATGTGACTTTATGTATGACAGTATAATTAAAACCCACTGGAAGGTGGTTTTCATTCACTTTAACAGCCATGTAGTCAAGCATCTTCCTAGTATCTCCTGTGAAATAACTAGGATCCTTAACTACCCCGGCCGTAAAATAGCAGCTGTGGTCTCTAGCCGCAAACCTCTGACCCATTCCCTTCCAGTCATAAATTGCCCATTCCCTTCTTGTCAGGGGAATAGGGAGGAGCATAGGGGCCCCGGTGCTGGCTGGCATGTGTTGACATATCCAACCATTTGAGTAGTTCATCTCTTCAAGTTGAAGTCCTTGACAAAGTCCAGAGCCATGTTGGGGTGTCCGGAGTCACTTGTTAAAGACAATAGTCCCTGTGGATTGTCTGGAGCCTGTGGAGGCCATGTGGGGGGGGCACATTGTTTAAGTCTTGCCGTTGGAATTTTCCGCCTACCACCAGCCATACCATTGCAGCCGTGCAAAATGCAAACACGGCTGTGATGAGGAGAAGTTTCTCCCAGTCAGCATGGTCAATTCCCCAGGGGCCTGCTGGTCGCTGGGTCAGTGGTCTCCACCTGGCTGGCAGGATCATTGTAGTTGATTCGTCTGCAGTGCCACACATGAATCCATGTCTCTCTCTCGGCAATCTTCACTGCTGTGGGTGTGGTCAGCAACACCTGGTAGGGTCCTCGCCACCTGGGCTGGTGCCAATGTTTCCAGCATTGGTCTTTCACCACAATCCAGTCATCTGGCGCCAAGTCGTGGTGGGTCCCCTCCCTTTGGTCTGGTAACGCTGCTTTCACCCTGGAAAATATATCTTTCAAAATTTTATTAAGTCTATTCCTTGCAGAGTCAGCCTGTTTTAGGGAAAAGGAGTATCAATCATTCTCATCGGTCTCCCTGTCAGCACCTCATAGGGAGAAAGACCAGTTACTCTGTGTGTTCTGCCTCTTATATACATAAGGGCCAGGGGCAGCACCTGGACCCAAGACAACTGAGTTTCTGCCATCAATTTTGTCCTCTTTATTTTCAGGTTTTGATTTGCTCGCTCCACCGCACCCCCATTCGCTGTCTGGTGGACACAATGTGTTTTCAAATTGATGTGCAGGCTCGTTGTCAAACTTTGTAATGCCTGATTTACAAAATGTGGACCATTGTCACTCGATATTTTAGATGGCAGGCCCCACCTGGGTATTATTTCACGCATTAAAGCTTTGGCCACATTCGTTGCATCTGCTTTTCTGCATGGAAAACATTCTACCCATTTGGAAAACATGGCTATTACCACCAGACAATATTTGTAACCCTGACAAGGGGTTAGCTCTATGAAACCCATCATCAGGTGTTCAAAAGGGCCTGTTGGCTTCGGATGCGCCGAAGCTGGTATCTGCAACCCTCTGCCCACATTGTTAGTTACACATATAACACATTTCTTACAGTATTCCTGTGCGAAAACAGAAAATCCTGGACAAAACCAAAATCTACAAGATCCACCATCCCTCCCTTTGACACATGGTCTCTACCATGTGTCAATTTTGCAAGGAAAGGAAACATGGAACGAGGAAGGGCTGGACGCCCAGCCGGGTCGATCCAAACGGCGTCTGCAGAGAGAGTGCGTGCGGTTAACCATTTTTGCTTTTCACCTTTATCAGCTCCTGTTTGTAAGAGAGAGACGTCATTAAGTGAAAAAGGATCATGAGAAACCGGAGCAGACATCATCTGCAGGAGGGGGAGACAGGAGAAGAAGCAGCTGCCTTAGCAGCTGCATCAGCTGTAGCGTTCCCACAGGAAATGTGGTCAGAAGTGCTTGTGTGGGCCTGACATTTACAAACTGCAACAGAGGAGGGGAGTAGCAGCGCTTCTAGCAGGTTTTTTATGAGCATGTGATGCATAATAGGAAGTAAGAAAACCACGGTTATGCCACAGAGTTCCAAAATCATGACACACTCCGTACGCATAACAAGAATCAGTGTAAATTGTGACAGAATTCCCTTCTGCCAGAATACAAGCTCTTGTGAAAGCGAACAGTTACGCAGCCTGGGCAGACAAATAAGCAGGCAAGCGAGCACTTTCACAAACAGAATTGGGAGTACAGACAGCATATGCCACTAAGGGCTGGCTGTCTGTAGGGGATCATTGTGCGGAGCCATCTACAAAAAAGATAAGGTCACAGTTAGGAATCTCTTCATCAAACAGATCGTGTCGTGGTTTGCAGAGCAAATACACAACCTGTGTGCAGACGTGATTCGCCATCATCTTCTGTAGGAAGCTAATTAGCTGGGTTTAAAACAGTAAAACAGTATAACAGTACATGCGACATAGTTAACAACACATTTTGATAGTGTAGAAGGCGTGCTGGTGTGAGATGTGCAGTTCGTGCCTGTATAATAAGAGAGTGCACCGCATGAGGAACATGAATGGTGAGAGCTGCGGTCCCTGCTGTGGGAGATGCTGGTGAGCAGGGTGATCTCCGGGAGCACCAGCCAATGGGCCGCGCTGGTGGTCCTCGTGAGAAAGAAAGATGAGGCCTGGCGGTTCTGCGTGGTCTACCGGCGGCTCAATGTCATGACGCACCTTGACGCCTATCCTCTGCCCCGGATTGAGTTGTCATTGACGGAGCTGAAGCGGACAGTGTGGTACTCCACCCTGGATCTGGCTAGTGGCTATTGGCAGGTGGAGGTAGACCCCACGGACCGGGTGAAGACGGCCTTTGCCACCCCCATTGACCTCCATGAATGTAATCATATGCCGTTCGGGCTAATGAACACGCTCACAACATTTCAGTGATTAATGCAGCGGTCCTTGGGCGATAAGGTAAATTAATTGTTATTGATCTATCTTAATGATATAATCGTTTACTTCCCTAATTTCCATACGCACCTACAACATCTGGATGAGGTGTTCTAACGATTGTCCCAGCATGGGGTTGAAGCTGCAGCTGCAAAAGTGCCAATTCCTGAAGCAGGAAGTATTTGGGACACCTAATCAGGCCCAGGGGGGTGGGGACAGACCCAGACAAGACCGCGACGGTCCGGGAGTGGCCACAGCCAGAGACAGTGCATCAGGTGCAGGCCTTCCTGGGGTTTGCAGGTTATTACCGGTGCTTTATCCCTGCTTTTGCCCGGATTGTAGCACCAATCCAGCAGCTGCTGGTGGGGACCGTGGCTTGGGGTAAGAAGACACAGGGCTCTATTTTCAAACCGGCGCAAACCAGCGCAAGGGGACGGTATAGTCAAACGCAAGCTTGTTGACAGCATCAACGTCTTAAAACTGGCGCTATGGCGTTTCTCAGCAATACCGCTAGGATCAACAAATTCTCAACATAACATCCTTTCGCTTGCGCTGCAGTGGGATGGGTGGCGCTGTCTGGGGCGTGTTCTAAAATACTTTTGGCGTAGTGACAATTTGAACCAACGAAAACCCATTGCGTTATGATCAGCTGGAACCACCTCTTAGCGGAAACGCAATAGACTCTGGCAATTTGGTAACTTATTAGTCATGTAGTTCTATGTAGTGTCTATAGGTGATGCCAACATTACACTTCCATTTAATGAACAAATAGCCTATAATTATTATTATTAATTAATTTTAATTTAAACTACTAGAATAAAACAGGACAGCTTACAAGAACTTGCGATCATGTAGGCCAATAGTCTATAATATATAAATTACACATTGGCACAGTTGAATCATAAGCCTACCGCTACACAATACACAGAAAGGATATCCCAGATAGCAAGCGAACGTTGAATCGACTTAGATTCAATGTGGAATGCCGACGTTGATTCAACATCAATTTGCTCATCGAGATCACGTTGAATCAACGTCAGAATACCGACAAATATTGAATAATCAAGGTTAAATATAGCTAAACGTTATGTTTAAAAGTTGTAACGTTTGTCGCCATCACTGACTCACTCCATTAGCTAACTGAACTAGTTAGTAGCCGATAATGTCAGTAACTGTAGCCTAAATAATTCGCCTAACGTCATATTGCTTTGCCAGCTATTTGGTAGGCCTAGACATTAATTACTGAACACGTAATAAAATTGATAAAAATACAACTTCATTGCAGTGAGTGTACTGTGGGCGAAAAAATAATCAATTTAGATTATTATTCAATATTTGTCTGTATTCTGACGTTGATTAAACGTGACCTCGATGAGCAAATTGATGTTGAATCAACGTCGGAATTCCACATTGAATCTACGTCGATTCAACGTTCGCTTGCTATCTGGGATACTTTCAGCGGGTGTCCTTCCTCCACAATGAATGCAGTAAAAAGTCAAAACTCGCATTTTTTCTCAAGTGTGGGTTCCCGGGGGTGCTTGGTGCTATCGACTGAACGCACATACAAATCCGCGCACCACCCGAGCATGCAATAGTTTTCGTCAATCGCAAAGGAACACATTCCATCAATGTCCAGGTGACATGCGACAAAATTAGCTTGCCCCACCTGTACCAGTGGTCGCGGTCCCCATCACAGCCAGAGCAAAGAGAAATCAACTGGCTGAGCGGTTTAATAGGGCTAGATAAATGGTAAGTATCGGATCAGCTTTTAAAATGAACATTTCAATGCATGTTCCCACGTAGAATCATACACACATCCAAGTTGACGGTCCAGTGCGTTTGGGTTGCTCATTATGAAATTGCATGGAGCGATTGTGTTCCAACTGGCTTTTTTTAAAGCATGAGAACAACAATTTGATTGGCTACCATAGAGACACACCTTGGACATTTAAACCCAGCCTTTTAGCAATACCGCCATAAGGTGCGCCAAGATTGCCGTCATGAAATTACCAAATTTCTCGCCGACACGCCCTCAGAGCGATACCGCCAAGCGATTACTCTTGCGTTCACCATTGCGTTTGGTTTATTAAAATAGAGCCCACAGTCTGTTACCTGGACCGTGGATTGTCAGCAGGCGTTTGAGGCACTGAAGGAGGCCACAACAGTATTTGGCTTTGCAGACTTTTCACTTCCCTTTCGGCTCTACACCAACGCCAGTTTGGATGGATTAGGAGCACTGCTGGCCCAGGTGCATGAAGGATGGGAGAGGGTGATCACCTATGCCAGCCATAGTCTGCATCCCCCCGAGAGAAACAAACAAAAATATAGCTGCAAGCAGCGATGTCCGGGGACCGTGCGGCATTAGCGGCATTTGTCAAACGCAGAAACCGCAAAATGGTAGACAACTCTAGACAGGGTTGACCCAAAATACAAATATTTGTTTCTAATCAGGGCTTTTGCCATTGCTGATGGTATCTTAACCCGATCCAGTAAGGGCTTGCGTATTAAGTCTTTTAAGTACCAGTGAAACAGTGATCAGTTAATACTGTTAAATTGCTTAACTTTTGCAATAAAAAGGTGTTTCTTAATGTGAAAACAACATTGAAAGAAGCATAGCATTTGCACAATAGTTTTGCCAAACATTAACCTAGCCATTGGTACCAAGGCGGAATTGAACCGCTGACCACAGACATGGAAAGCCAATACTGTATCCACTAGGCCAAAGCAGGTTAACAGAAATGAGGAGGCCAAATAAGACTTGTGTGTTGCGGTATCAGATTGTTTTGGCTTACTGACTTCATAATTCAAACAGATAACAGGTAATATTGTGAAATTTCCTAGCCTTTGCAATAAAAATAACATTTTTACAATGACGTGCCTCAAAAAAAACTTGGGAACAGGTGGGGATCGAACCACCAACCTACTACACGGCAGTCAAATGCCTTAACCACTAAGCTACAGGAACTTTCACAGTTGGAATAGTAGGTAGACGGCCTGTTAAGCAGAGATAGTGTACTTGGCGGATGGCATACCTGCCATCCCAACATTTGTATTTCTTTAGTGCCACCACGCAGATTGATTGGGTTAAAACTGCAGGGCTCAAGTCTTGATCTAACTCTCAATCAACCCACCAAGTTTCAGAACTTTATATCAAACGGTTTTAGAAGTACTAGCATTTGTGCGATAAGCCACGCCCAATGCAAAATCCATTGGCTTCTCATTCGGCCAATTTTTGACATACGCCTTAGTAAAGTAATGCGTTTATGTAGGGAAGCGGGTTCAGTACCTTGAACAGGTTTGGTGCAAATTGGTCAAATTCTGTAGGAGGAGTAGCATTTTAAGTGTTTTACAAAAAATGCTAATTAGCGGAAAATTGAAGATGGCAGACTTCATGGTTTCTTGAGGCAAATTTGTTGGGCAGGAGTAGCGGGATGTATCCACCAACTTATGTGACTGTAGATCAAACGGGGCGTCGGCAGTGGGCGTGTCAATGATTTTTAGTGAATTTTTAAATATTTTCTTATATTTGGATCTCTATAGTGCCACCACATGGCTCGATTGGGTTGAAACTGGAGACTTCAGGTCCAGATGTTACTCTTAAAAGACCTTCCAAGTTTCATAACTTTATGTGAAATGGTTTTGGAATTATTAGCATTTTTGTGATAAGCCACGCCCACTGGATATTTATTGGCTCGTCATTCGGCCATCTTTTAAAATATCAAAATTCTGTATATATACGTTTTATGACGCATGGTGTAAGGAGTGTGTTTCCCAGGTTTCATGTAAATTGGTCAAATTTTATAGGAGGAGTAGTATTTTAAGTGTTTTACAAGTAATGCTAATTAGCGGCAAATCCAATAGGGCTAACTTGATAGTTCCTTGAGGCAAATTTGTTCAGTATGAGCGGACGGACCTCTGTCCCACATTTTGTGACTTTAGATAAAACGGGGCGCATTCAGTGGGCGTGTCAATGATTTTTAGTGAATTTTTAAATATTTTCTTATATTTGGATCGATATAGCGCCACCACGTGACTCGATTGGGTTGAAACTGTAGAGGTCAATTCCTCATGTTACTCTTAATAGATCTACCAGGTTTCATAACTTTCTGTCAAATTATTTTGGAATTATCAGCATTTTTGTGATAAGTCACGCCCATTGAAAATTCATTGGCTCGTCGTTCGGCCATCTTTTAAAATACCACAATTCTGAATATACCTTTTATGAAGCATGGTCTAAGGAGTTCTTGTACCTCGTTTCATGTAAATTGGCCAAATTTTGTAGGAGGAGTAGCATTTTAAGTGTTTTACAAATAATGCTAATTAGCGGAAAAATCAAATATGGCTGACTTCATGGATCCTTGATGTAAATTTGTTCAACATGAGCAGAGAGACCTGTACACCACATTTTGTGACTCTAGGTCAAACGGGGCGTCGCCAGTGGGCGTGTCAATGTCACAATATTTACACGTGCACTACAGCGCCACCAACTGGCTTATCGCCACGAAATTCAGTGTGAGCTTGTAAGATGACAACGTCTAACTACTTGCCAAGTTTCATGCTAATCAGCCAAGCGGTTAAGGAAAAACTCAAAGAAGTAATAAATCAGTACATTTAAGCCAAAATGTCGGCAAATTCAAGATGGCGCCCACCAAATTAGTAAAGTTCTATGATCCATATCCGGCTCTTTGTCACTGTAGCAAGTTATACATCTCTGCAAAGAAACTGTGATTTTTAGTGAATTTTTTAATATTTCTTTATATTTGGAACTCTATAGCGCCAACACATGGATAGATTGGGATACAACTGTACATGTCTAGTCCTAATGGCACTCTTAACAGACCTACCAAGTTTCATAGCGTTCTGTCAAATCGTTTTGGAATTATTAGCATTTTTGTGATAAGCCACGCCCAGGGAAATTTCATTGGCTCGTCATTCGGCCATCTTTGAAAATATCAAAATTCTGAATATAACTTTTATGAGCCATGGTCTAAGGAGTGGGTATACCAAGTTTCATCTCAATTGGTCAAATTTTATAGGAGGAGTAGCATTTTAAGCGTTTTACAAAAAATGCTAATTAGCAAAAAATCCAATATGGCGGACTTTATGGGTCCTGTAGGCAAATTTGTTCAGAAAGAGCAAATGGACATGTATACCAAATTTTGTGACTCTAGGTGAAACGGGGCGTCGGCAGTGGGTGTATCAATGTCAAAATTTTGTAACGTGCACTACAGCGCCACCAGGTGTTCAATCTGCGTCATAATATGGAATATCCAAGAGTTTGGCAATCCCAACAAGCCTGCCAAGTGTGGTGATTCTAGGACAAACCAGCTCACGGGAATTTTAGATGAAAGGGGAGGAAAAAAAAAAAAAAAAAAGAATCTGAACAAAAACAATAGGGTACCTGCAACTTCGCTGCACGGTCCCCTAATTACAGCTCCTTCAAGCTTGAACTGCTGGCCCTGAAATGGGCCGTGATGGAGAAGTTCCGGGACTAACTGTGGGGTGCCCAGGTCACCGTGTTCACCGATAACAAGCCCTTGGTGCAGCTGGAGACGGCTCGGCTGGGGGCCACAGAACAGCGTTGGGTCGCTCAGTTGGCAAACTATCAACTGACCCTTAAATATCACCCGGGATGAAGTAACATTAATGCCGATGTTCTTCCCAGGTTGCCGGGGAGGGTAGAACAGCGGATGGTGCATGGAGAAGAACCCACAGTGGACCCGGACTGGAAGGAGCTGCAGCGAGGGGATGTCCATCAGCTTGCTTTGGCGGAGCGATTGTGCTTGGGGGAGCCCCCCCCCCCCCCCCGTCCAAGGAGGACTTAAACGCTGTCTCCTTTGGTAAGGATAATTGAGAGACGGTCCCTGAGTTAGTGAATGGGATTGTTATGGAGGAAATTGCGGCAGTTAATGGAAAGATTGACTAATTAATGGGTACTAATTACGGAATTGGAATACTATTGCGTAGCCTGCATGGGAATTCGAGGGGCTGGGTCACGAGGGGTATTATATTGGGCGCACCTGAGGTGGAAGACAGAGCTGAGGACAGGAGGCGAGCGAAGGAGGTTGATTCCTCCAGGCTCCCCAGTGCTTGGGTGGTGTGACATTCTTTTCATTTAATTTAGTTATTTTTATTTTGAATGAATGTGAACGTTGTGTGCTTTGTGTATGGCAGAAACACTTGTTTGATGGCGAGTTACTGCGGGAATCCGGAGCCTGTGGTAGCTGAAGAAGCAAGCTGGCATTACTTCCGGGATTGGCGATTAAGTGAGGGCGGCGAATTGCAGAGCTGGTCAGCGCAAAGGAGCCAGTGTGACCAGGAATAATTGTGGAGCTTCTGTTGGCGGAGACCTACCTCCCTCAAACTGTAAGGAATGTGCTTTCACCATCCTGGCCCAGCGTTTGTGTGGGTTTAAGTCCGGTGTGAGTGGGAAACTGAGTGGTGGTGGTTTTCCTCTCCCCCTGCCTAGAGTCGGTGTCCCGCAAAGCAGAGGAGGGACTGTGAATCGGGGTCCACTCGAGTGGGGACAGCAAGGCAGAAGGCACCCGTTGGCAACCACCTTAGAGGGCGATGGAGCAGTCCCGAGGTGTTGTGTGTGTGGTATATATGGGTTATTTTTCTTTTTTTATCTTGGTGGTAACCCTTATCGGCAGTGTGGTGCGGTTGGGTCTCCACCCTTTATTTCTCTGTGTTTAATGTTGTCTGTCTGTGGGGTTGAGTGTGTGTAGGTTTGGTTTTGGTGTGCATGCCCGCAGTGTCAGTTAGGCAGAGGTGGAAATCCAGGGGGCATAAAGTAAAAGTCCTACCATGTGTTTCTTCCACCCATAGACTCAGCCAGCTGATTTCACTAATTTTCTTTCTGAGGTCTTGGCTGATTTATTTTGATTTTCCCATGATGTCAAGCAAAGAGGCACTGAGTTTGAAGGTAGGCCTTAAAATACATCCACAAGTACACCTCCAATTGACTCAAATAATGTCAATTAGCCTATCAGAAGTTTCGAAAGCCATGACATCATTTTCTGGAATTTTCCAAGCTGTTTAAAGGCACAGTCAACTTAGTGTATGTAAACTTCTGACCCACTGGAATTGTGATATAGTGAATTCAAAGTTAAAGTCTGTAAACAATTGTTGGAACAAAATATTTAAGATATAAATAAATATTTATTTTTGACTAAATATTTAAATTTTTAACCAAGACCCTAAGTAAGGTTTGACAGGTGCAACAGCGAATTCAGTCAACATGCCTGCAGACCTCAGAACCAATGAGTGCAGGAGGAGTTGCAGGCAGAGCGAAATCTGCATGTGTAAGAACCATTTAGTCAAATAGACGTGGCAAACCCAAATTAGTGAAGCAGGAGTGGAAAGGAAAAGAGCTGAATTCTACAGCCAACCAAAACCATAACAGATTGTACACAAGCTGGACAGAAGATGATGCCGGTCTGTTATCTTGTTCCCCCCTCCCACCAACACTGAGACCCTGCCGGGCAGCACAAGTTTACGGTAAGTTCTGGGCACTGTCAGATTGATGGTAGGTAATTCAGAGTGAGTTTATTCCTTAAATTATAATTAATTTAATTAACTACTTTATTCTAAATTACCACACAATAGTTATGGACTATTGTTCAGGGATCCCTTCAGTTGCCCTGTTAACAGCTCAGCACTCTGAATACTGAACCCAAGTCACTGTAGGTCACCCTTTATCAACCTTAAGCACGTGATATGCCGTGAGGGAATTTGCCTCTGGCACTTAATACATTCAAATGTCTCGATGTGACTTTGTTAGTGGATCACTCCGTCAGCGTGAGAGAGGAAACAGGTCCAAACATTTAATTTAATTAATGAATTTTAATACGGGAATGCGGGAATCCGCCGGGACTCTAACAGGGTTACACTACTAGCATTCAACACAATATACAAAATACAGACACGGGAATATAGCGATATTGATTTTACAGTATATCGCCGTTAAAACAACACATACACTAAACAAAGGGATGCGGTACACACAATGTAGTAACGGTATATTAGGAAAGGCAGTGGTAGCCTACGACTCGACTAGTAGCGAGTAATTGAGAGGAAGGTGGGGTTACTTACTAGTCGAGCGCGAACCAGGAAAAGATAAAGAGGAAAAGAAGGATCTCCCAGGCCCAGTGGATGCCCAACGCGGGATAATGCAGTTTCTGAACCAAACGGAAAACTCGGATGCTCAGTCTTTCTGTTGGAGGCGTGGGTCGCGGGAATTAACCAAAAAGACGCAGGAGTCCAGGTGAAATCGTAGATGGAAAAAAAAAGGAGAGCGAGTCCCTGAGGTCGCCCCCCTAACATACCTGACTGGCTAGGGGAGGGTCTACGCTGCTATTGGTTGTTGGGAGTACCCGCCTTCGCATCCCTGTCACAGTGCCCGTCTCGGGCGGGTCACACTAATTTTAAGAAATTAGTACAGGAATGTGATTAAGTTAGATAACTCTCAACTCTACCGAAATACACGGATATAGTTGGTCTCTTGATTTCTGTTATAAACTTATGAAGCTAACCATACCAAACACGATAACTTCCGGCTTCGTTTAGGGGGAGATGGTTGATAATTCATTAGCGGCGTGGGCTGGCAACCTCGGAGACGCGGTGCTATACGATAAGGACTTGGACATGGCTTTATTTATTTATTTGGCTCCGTTAGGCGTCAGAAACTGCATTTTTTATTAAATTTACTGAGAGGCTACTTTTCTCCATTCGTGAGTATGAATGGATTCTCCTAGAGATACTGGGAACGCACGCTAGGCGTCAGTAGTGTCCTACGCAAAATATAAGGGCAGTGATTGATTCTTTAGGCGCCGTGCTGGCGCGATCAGAGGCTATATTGATAGCGGGGTTCACACCTCGCCCGTGATCTGCGATGCGCAATCTTCTGGGCTTATGCCGGGTGGGTTTTAACCCCCTTCCTATTGTTACCTAATGCTTTGATCCCCGGGGCCTGGAGCTCCAGAAGGGAAGTGAAAGATAGCGCTGGTATGTTACACAGACACAGAGGCATTTTTAGGGTTTTCTGTATATACAAAGAGTTCCCTACTCAGGAAGAGAACTGGGGAGAGACAAACAGAATGATAATTATCCTACAGCACACACACTCATGACCACCCACACCACAAAATAGCTTGCCTCGGGGGCAGCTGCCTGCCCAGCCCAACTGCAGAGGTGGAAATCCAGGGGACCGTGCACAGATAAACCAAGCAGTAACCTGGTGCACAGACAATAACCTTCTACTCAACTCATCAAAAACTCAAGAACTCATCATCGACTTCAGACGCAAGTCACACCCCAAAACCCCTGTACTCATCTCTGGCGAACCCATATCCATCACTGACTCATTCAAATTTCTTGGCACTCACATAAGCAATAACCTTAAATGGAAGATCAACACAGGTCACATCTTCAAAAAAGCCCAGCAAAGACTATTCTTTCTTCGTCAGCTCAAGAAATTCAGAGTGAGGAAACATCTCCTGCTCAGCTTCTATTCAGCCATCATAGAAAGCATCCTCACCTCATCCGTAACAGTCTGGTACAGCAGTTTGGACACTCACTCCCGGAATAAATTATAGCGCATTGTCAACAAATCATCCAAAATCATCAGCATCCCCCTCCCATCAATCAAATCACTTCATCACAAACGGACAGTGTAAAAGGGCAAGAAAAAACATTTCTGACCCCGCTCACCCAGCACACCATGTTTTCCAGCTGTTGCCATCTGGGAGGCGCTACTGTTCACTGCCCACCAAAACAACCCAAACAGCTTCTTTCCAACTGCCATACAAACTCTGAACTCCCTCTGACAATTCCATTATGTCTATGCTGTGTCTATGATTCCTAGAAGCTTAGTGACCCTGCCCGGAGGAAGCCCGGGGCCCCCTTCTGGAGCCAGGCCCAGAAGGAGGACCCGTCGGCGAGCGCCTGGTGGCCGGGCAGGCCACGGAGCCCGGCCGGGCACAGCCCAAAGAAGCAACGTGGCCACCATCACCACTTCAACTTCTTCATCCTGCGGGCCCACCACCTATGGGAAGAACCATTGGGGTCGCGTGCGCTGCCAGACAGGTGGCAGTGAAGGTAGAGGGTCTCGAGGGACCAGACCCGGGCGACAGAGGCTGGCTTTGGGGACTTGGAACGTCACCTCTCTGGGGGGGAAGGAGTCGGAGCTTGTGCGGGAGGTGGAGCGTTACCAGTTGGATCTGGTGGGGCTTACCTCTACGCACAGCCTTGGCTCTGGAACCTTACTCCTGGATAGGGGTTGAACTCTATTCTTCTCCGGAGTTGCCCAAGGTGTGAGGCGCCGGGCGGGTGTGGGGATACTCACAAGTCCCCGGCTGAGTGCCGATTTGTTGGAGTTCACCCCAGTGGGCGAGAGAGTCGCCTCCCTATGCCTAAGGGTTATGGGGGGAAAACTCTGACTGTTGTCTGTGCTTATCCACCGAACAGCAGTTCAGAGTATTCGGCCTTCTTGGAGACCCTGAATGGAGTCCTGCATGGGGCTCCTGTAGGGGACTCCGTAGTCCTGCTGGGAGACTTCAACGCGCACGTAGGCAACGATGGAGACACTTGGAGGGGCGTGATTGGGAGGAACGGCCTCCCTGATCTGAACCCGAGCGGTGGTTTGTTATTGGACTTCTGTGCTAGTCATTGATTGGCCATAACAAACACCATGTTCGAACATAAGGTTGCTCATAAGTGTACATGGTACCAGAGCACCTTAGGCAGAAGGTCGATGATCGATTTTGTTATCATATCATCGGACCTGAGGCCGTATGTATTGGACACTCGGGTGAAGAGAGGGGCAGAGCTGTCTACTGATCACCATCTGGTGGTGAGTTGGGTCGGGTGGCCGGGGAAGCCTCTGGACAGACCTGGTAAGCCCAAACGTGTAGTGCGGGTGAACTGGGAACGTCTGGAGGAGGCCCAGGTCCGGGAGACTTTCAACTCATACCTCCGACAGAGCTTTTCTGGCATCCCTGTGGAGGCTGGGGACATTGAACCAGAGTGGATTATGTTCAAAGCTTCCATTGCTGAAGCTGCGGCTGGGAGCTGTGGTCTCAAGGTCTTAGGTGCCTCAAGGGGCGGTAACCCTCGAACATCCTGGTGGACACTGGTGGTCAGGGAAGCCGTCCGACTGAAGAAGGAGGCCTTCCGGGATATTATCCTGGGGGACTCCGGAGGCAGTTGCAAGGTACCGACAGGCTCGAAGGACAGCAGCCTCAGCCGTGGCAGAGGCAAAGCAGCGGGTGTGGGAGGAGTTCGGAGAAGCCATGGAGAAGGACTTTCAGTAGGCACCAAAGCGGTTCTGGAAAACCGTCCGACACCTCAGGAGGGGGAAACGGGGAACCATCCAAGCTGTATATAGTAAGGATGGGACGCTGTTGACCTCAACTGATAAGGTGATAGGGCGGTGGAAGGAACACTTTGAGGAACTCCTGAACCCGACTAACCCACCCTCTATAGTAGAGGCAGAGACGGAGGATGATGGGGGATCCTCATCGATCTCCCTGGAGGAAGTCACTGTGGTAATCAAACAACTCCACAGTGGCAAAGCCCCGGGGGTTGATGAGATCCGCCCAGAAATGCTGAAGGCTCTGGGTGTTGAGGGGCTGTCATGGATGACACGTCTCATCAACATTGCGTGTAAGTCGGGGGCAGTGCCTAGGGAGTGGCAGACCGGGGTGGTGGTTCCCCTGTTCAAAAAGGGGGACCAGAGGGTGTGTGCCAACTACACAGGCATCACATTACTTAGCCTCCGCGGGAAAGTATACTCTAAGGTACTGGAAAGGAGGGTCCGGCCGATAGTCGAACCTCAGATTGAAGAGGAACAATGCGGATTCCATCCTGGTCGTGGAACAACGGACCAGCTTTTTACTCTCACAAGGATCCTAGAGGGGCCCTGGGAGTATGCCTATCCGGTCTACATGTGCTTTGTGGATTTGGAGAAGGCTTATGACCGGGTTCCCTGGGAGATATTGTGGGAGGTGCTGCAGGAATACGGGGTGAGGGGGTCACTACTCAGGACCATCCAATCTCTGTACACCCAAAGCGAGAGCTGTGTCCGGGTTACCGGCAGTAAGTCGGACTCGTTCCCAGTGGGGGTTGGCCTCCGCCAGGGCTGCGCCTTGTCACCTATCCTGTTTGTGATATTCATGGACAGGATTTGAAGGCGTAGTCGTGGAGGAGAGGGGTTGCATTTCGGTGGGCTGAGAATTGCATCGCTGCTTTTTGCAGATGATGTGGTCCTGATGGCACCATCGTTCTGCGACCTTCAGCACTCACTGGATCAGTTTGCAGCCGAGTGTGAAGCAGCTGGGATGATTATCAGCACCTCTAAATCTGAGGCCATGGTTCTCAGCAGAAAACCGATGGTTTGTCTACTCCAAGTAGGGAATGAGTCTTTACCCCAAGTGAAGGAGTTCAAGTATCTCTGGGTCTTGTTCTTGAGTGAAGGGACGATGGAGCATGAGATGGGCCGGAGAATCGGACTGCGGTATTACGCTCACTTTACCGCACGATTGTGATGAAGAGAGAGCTGAGCCAGAAGGAAAAGCTCTCGATCTGCCGGTCAATCTTCGTTCCTACTCTCACCTATGGTCATGAAGGATGGGTCATGACCAAAAGAACGAGATTGTGGATACAAGCAGCCGAAATGGGTTTTCTCCGGAGTGTGGCTGGCATCTCCCTTAGGGATAAGGTGAGAAGCTCAGTTATCTGTGAGGGACTCGGAGTAGAGCCGCTGCTCCTTTGCATAGAAAGGAGCCAGTTGAGGTGGCAGGTGGCATCTTGTAAGGATGCCACCTGGTCGCCTCCCTAGGGAGGTGTTCCAGGCACGTCCAGCTGGGAGGAGGCCACGGGGCAGACAAAGGACCAGGTGGAGGGACTATATCTCCACGCTGGCCTGGGAACGCCTTGGGATCCCCCAGTCAGAGCTGGTCAATGTGGCCAGGGAAAGGGAAGTTTGGGGCCCCCTGCTGGAACTGCTACCTCCGCGACCCGACTTTGGATAAGCGGTTGAAGATGGATGGATGGATGGATCTTTTGTTCCAAATTAAACATTTAGCTTATGTCTTAAATCTTGCATTTGTAAATTCAACATTTAGCTAAATCTAAATCTTTAGTTTAAATCTTTTGAAAGATATACTAATTAGCACCGCCCCTTGGTGACTGGTATCCAATGGAGGGAGGAGGGGAAATAGCTGGCTTTAGTGATGGGGTAATTGAGGGTCTTCTAGCAAAGTGTGAAACTTTATGTTACATATATTAATTCCTGTTTGACACAAATTATTTATATAGCCTACACACAGATAGCATCTGTATAATCATGTAAGATGTCCAGCGAACTAACTAGATAGCAGCTTTAATAGGCGAGGCTGCATCTCATTATGTCCGCTGCTTTAGCCTACCCCTTTTTTGTCCGAGGCTGCTGAAATAAAGTTTAGCTATAGCCTAAATCTCTATTTTGAGGGCGCCGTATTGTTTGATTGCATCAGAATGCCACGGACCAGATAGGCTGTCACTCGTTAAGTTGCAGCCTACACTATGTTGGCAAGCCAGTTAGGACATCTACTTTGTGCATGACACAAGTCATTTTTCCAACAATTGTTTACAGACAGATTAGTTAACTTTTAATTCACTATATCACAATTCCAGTGGGTCAGAAGTTTACATACACTAAGTTGACTGTGCCTTTAAAAAGCTTGGAAAATTCCAAAAAATTATGTCATGGCTTTCGAAACTTCTGATAGGCTAATTGACATTATTTGAGTCAATTGGAGGTGTACTTGTGGATGTATTTTAAGGCCTACCTTCAAACTCAGTGCCTCTTTGCTTGACATCATGGGAAAATCCAAATAAATCAGCCAAGACCTCAGAAAGAAAATTGTGGACCTCCACAAGTCTGGTTCATCCTTGGGAGCAATTTTCAAACGCCTGAAGGTACCACGTTTGTCTGTACAAACAATAGTACGCAAGTATAAACACCATGGAACCACGCAGCCGTCATACCGCTCAGGAAAGGGACACGTTCTGTCTCTTAAAGATGAACGTGCTTTGGTGCGAAAAGTTCGAATCAATCCCAGAACAACAGCAAAGGACCTTGTGAAGATGCTGGAGGGAACCGGTACAAAAGTATCTATATCCACAGTAAAACGAGTCCTATATCAAAATAACCTGAAAGGCTGCTCAGCAAGGAAGAAGCCACTACTCCAAAACCGCCATAATAAAGCCAGACTGTAACGTTCCGTTCCCATCCTGTCCGTTTTCCATGTTTTACCCTTTCCCCCCGTGTCATGTTGGATTCCCTTCGTCCGTGTTTTCCCCGTTGCTACAGGCTGGGCGTGCTCCTTCTGTTTGTTTCACTCTTTTCCCCCACTCCGGTTTCAACCTATCTCCTTTCCCCGTTGCTGCATGCATTCCGCACCTGTCAATTAGTCAATCACCCTCGGTTACATTCCTCACGCTTTCCTTATTGTTTTCAATTTCACTTCCCTACTTAACCCTCCGGCTGGCTGCTATTCAGCGCCAGTTCGTTAACGTTCTCCGTTTGTATCCTGGTCCTTTGTTTCCCTGTCCTGTGCGCTAAAATACTTCAGTGGGTTTAATCTGTGTGCTCCACTGCTCTGGAACCTACTGTTGGTATTTATCCAGCCCTGGCTGTTTGCGGTTGTCTCTGCCTGAACCCTGTCTGCTTATATTACCAGCCTCTCCTGTATCAGCCAGTCTGTAGCTGTTAACGACTCCCTGTGTGTGTTGCGGTACCTCTGCTCCCATCTAACGTTGCGCCCGCAGTTGGGTGTTCTGCCTCTCCACCCTACAGTGGTTCCTGTCCGGCCGTGGCTACCGCCATTGCTACGGTTACGGTTCCAGCCTCCACTGTGGCCCAGCTGCCCCAACCGGGCCAACCTGAGCTCCGCTACACTGCTCTGTCTTGTCGTATCCAGCCATATCCCTACCTCTGCTTCCAGTCCAGTTCCAGTCCAGTTCCGGTCTGGAACATTACCGTGTTCCAGAGTTCCAGTCCCAGTTCGAGCCGCTCCAGTCTCCAGTATCAAGTCCAGTTCCGGTTTGGAACAATTCCACGTTCCCGTGATCCAGTTCCTGGTGGACCGTCCGGTCCAGAACCAGTCCAGTTCCGGTTCGGAACTCTCGTCTCCCGTATCAAGTCCAGTTCCGGTTTGGAACAACTCCTCGTTCCCGTGATCCAGTTCCTGTTGGACCTCCCAGTCCAGAACCAGTCCAGTTCAGGTTTGGAACTCGTCTCCCGTATCAAGTCCAGTTCCGGTTTGGAACAACTCCTCGTTCCCGTGATCCAGTTCCTGTTGGACCTCCCGGTCCAGAACCAGTCCAGTTCCGGTTTGGAACTCGTCTCCCGTATCAAGTCCAGTTCCGGTTTGGAACAACTCCTCGTTCCTGTGATCCAGTTCCTGTTGGACCTCCCGGTCCAGAACCAGTCCAGTTCCGGTTTGGAACTCGTCTCCCGTATCAAGTCCAGTTCCGGTTTGGAACAACTCCTCGTTCCCGTGATCCAGTTCCTGTTGGACCTCCCGGTCCAGAACCAGTCCAGTTCCGGTTTGGAACTCGTCTCCCGTATCAAGTCCAGTTCCGGTTTGGAACAACTCCTCGTTCCCGTGATCCAGTTCCTGTTGGACCTCCCGGTCCAGAACCAGTCCAGTTCCGGTTTGGAGCTCGTCTCCCGAATCCAGTCCAGTTCCGGTTTGGAACAACTCCTCGTTCCCGTGATCCAGTTCCTGTTGGACCGCCCGGTCCAGAACCAGTCCAGTTCCGGCTTGGAACTTCCTGGGGCTATCCAAGTCCAGCTCCGGCTTGGAGCAGTTCCAAGTGCCGGAGAACTTCCTCACCTCTCTTTACTATTGTGTTAACCTGTGTACAGCTTGGGACTACCCCGAGCTCATTAAATAAATCACCTTTTCTGTCCCCCTGTCTCTTGGTCGTTGCATTTGGGTTCAGCCCGTGTTAGGTTCGTGACACAGACTACAGTTTGCAACTGCAGATGGGGACAAAGATCTTACTTTTTGGAGAAATGTGGTCTGGTCTGATGAAACAAAAATTTAACTGTTTGACCATAATGACCATTGTTATGTTTGGAGGAAAAAGGTTGAGGCTTGCAAGCCGAAGAACACCATCCCAACCGTGAAGCACGGGGGGTAGCAGAATCATGTTGTGGGGGTGCTTTGCTGCAGGAGGGACTGGTGCACTTCATAAAATAGATGGCATCATGAGGAAGGAAAATTATGTGGATATGTTGAAGCAACATCTCAAGACATCAGCCAGGAAGTTAAAGCTTGGTCACAAATGGCTCTACCAAATGGACAATGACCCAAGGCATACTCCCAAAGTTGTGGCAAAATTGCTTAAGGACAACAAAGTCAAGGTATTGGAGTGGCCATCACAAAGTCCTGACCTCAATCCAATCAAAAATTTGTGGGCAAAACTGAAAAAGCGTGTGCGAGCAAAGAGGCCTACAAACCTGACTCAGTTACACCGGTTCTGTCAGGAGGAATGGGCCACAATTCCAGCAACTTATTGTGAGAAGCTTGTGGAAGGCTACCTGAAACGTTTGACCCAAGTTAAACAATTTAAAGGCAATGTTACCAAATACTAACAGAGTGTATGTAAACTTCTGACCACTGGGAATGTGATGAAATAAATAAAAGCTGAAATAAATCATTCTCTCTACTATTACTTTGACCTTTCACATTCTTAAAATAAAGTTGTGATCCTAACTGACCTAAAACAGAGAATGATTACTAGGATTAAATGTCAGGAATTATGAAAAACTGAGTTTAAATGGATTTGGCTAAGGTGTATGTAAACTTTCGACTTCAACTGTATATATATATAGCTATTAGGGGTACGCCCGAAGCCGAAATCCGGAAGTGCACGGATAGTGGGTTGGAAACAGATCCGATGTTGCCAGTTCATAATTCGGATGCGGGAAATAATTAAATTGCAACAGGGAAATCTTTGATTCAGTGCCCACCTGTCTGTATGCCTCTTCTGAACTTTACAGAATTAAGCATTGGATTGTTTATTTGTTTATTAAAAACATTAAAATATATCATTAGGGATGGAGCTGTTCGATATCGGCCACGTGACTCAATCGGCAGTCCCTGAAATTACGGATACTCAACCTATATCTTCCTGACCGCACCTTATAAAAGACAGAACCAAAGTTGTGAGTAACAAGCAAGTGGTACAGACACAATAACTTAAATCAATCCACAGATGTCCGAGACAAAATGCATATAAAAATGTTTTCATTAATGTAATAGGCTACTTCGTTGTGATGTGCAGGCCATCCTTTCTGCCAGGTCAGACAATTTACAATTGAGTACCATCTGAAGAACAAACAGATTTACGACTTAATTGTAGACTAGTTATATTCGACAAATATGCTAGTTAACTACGTTTTTTTAAAGTAATGAAAAGCTGCATATCCATCATTTGCGGATGATGTGAACCCTTGTAATTTTATCGTTTCGGAACGATTAAATACTTAATTTGCTTATATGAAGCTGTCGCTTTTGCCGTCTATGATGAAATAGCAATATATCGGAACAGGCGTTAAATGGGACTTCCGCTTTACCTCCGTCAGTCGTGGGCGGAGTCTGGTTTCGGAAGTAAATTCCCTATGGAAGATAGAATGGGCTTCGGAGACTATCGACTATTTCTTGAAATCTGATTTATAGAATGAGCCGAAATGTTCCTGGATTAGCCTGTGTGGTACAAGGATATATTCCATATATCGCATGTTCCAATTTTTATTTTTTAAAGTAATGCATTGATGAATGTAGTTTGACTTGTAGTCCACTTTAATGGACTACATATCCAGTACTGCAACGCACGGGTGGTTCTCGACCAATAAGATATCATCATCTCGTCTGTCAGATGGGAGTAGGCTACTGCCGCTGAACGTTAGCTTGCTAAGTAGAGAAGCCCACCCGACAAGGTCAGAAACTGCGCTACGGTTAACCACATAAAGCAATTCTAGCTTTTAGTCCTTCAGGCTAGCTAGCTAACGTTAGAAAAAAGTGTTTAAAAACAGAGCTGTGTGCTACTGCTGGCTAACGTTATATGACAACGTCTGGAGACAAGGCTGCACGTTCAGAGGGAATTATGGGACTTGGAGTTTTTAAACAGTGCCAGCTGTTCCAGAAAAACAACATAGTTTGCGAACGGGCGTTATATTGAACAATCTGGGAAATTGACGGTAAGACATAATCAGTAGAAATGGTTTAAAAGTAAGCTTTAGTTAATGTCTACGCACTAAATGAATGGGGAATTTACTTCCGAAACCAGCGTGAAGTAGTCACTTGAGTACTCTATACATTTCTGTGGGTGGGACTGGGAGCGATCTACAGTTGAAGTCGGATGTTTACATACACTTAGGTTGAGGTCATTAAAACTCATTTTTAACCACTCCACAGATTTCATGTTAGCAAACTATAGTGCTGGCAAGTCAGTTAGGACATCTACTTTGTGCATGACACAAATAATTTTTCCAACAATTGTTTACAGACAGATTATTTCACTTTTAATTCACTATATCACAATTACAGTGGGTCATAAGTTTACATAAACTAAGTTGACTGTGCCTTTAAATTTTTAATATTTGGTCGCATATCCTTTGGCTTTGTATGCCATGACTTCCTGATGTCTGTGACCCAACAACATTAAAAGACTCTTGATATCTTATTTTCTGGTACTCTTACAACCGATACTATATGTCTCTGCATGAATGGATCTCTATGGGAATTGGGGGGTGGGACTAGATTTATTATAAAAAATAAATCGGTGTTTGGTTGTGTGTCTGTTTGTTAGCGAGTCAGACCAATCAGAGGGACAGGTTGAGTCCTCTTCGGCTCCATGGAGCAGACGCAGTTTGTACAAACGGGCAGCGAAAAAGACATCAGGAGCCTCAATTCAGTTTTTACGAGGCCGTAGAAAGACAATGGGTGACGTCTCAGTGGCTTTGTCCATATTTTTATAGAGTCTATGGACGTACCCCAGGCTGTTGCTCGTGCACTATGGGCTCTATCTTGGCGATCTTGGCGCTTGGTCTAAGCGCATGGCGCAAAGTCCATTTAGGGCATGTCCAAGTCCACTTTTGCTATTTTAACGGCGTGTTTTTTGGGTGCTAAGCACAGCGCAACGTCCAAATGGGCTGAACCTAGTCTCTTCATTAATTATAGGTGTGTCTTGGGTGTGACATGCAATAAACCAATCAAAATGTCATATCCCATTCCCTTTAAAAGCCTGCTTTTCCACCTTGGCGGATTGCTTATGATGGCAAAACAGACATGCTTGTGCGTGTTTAGTGCGATCAAGGAATAGGCTATATGGCTCAATAGTAGCCTATGATCAATATTATTCGGGCTAACCATTATGAGTTCCCGGTAATTCCTGACAGTGCTGTTTACAAAATATATGTGGTTAGATTTCGTTAAAAGCACCTGCAACAGCTGAGAATAAGCGACCAATGGCTTCCGTCTCACCTTAGAAAACGGCAAATTAACCTGCTTGTTTAACGAATTTCGTTTGATTATGCAATTAACTCATGTTCAAGCTTCATCCGAAGTTCATTACGCTACCTGCATTCTAATTTTGATTAATAACATAAATAACGTTATTTTGCCTTATTGATGACACTAAATACAATAAATCTGTCAGGTTGGCAACCCATAGGTTCAGCATATTTTCTCTTGTTTTATAATGTCCTGCTTATGGAAATGTGACCAACCTGTTCTACTGGTAGCATAATGCTTTAAAACGATCCACTTTCCCAGGAAGACCGTGAAAAGTGTGATTTACAGCAGGGGAAACAGACCTGCTCCTGTAAAGTGCACATGCAGATAATGGCATTAAAATTAATTGTGTAATGTGCTGCAAATTTCGTTTCTAATTAGACGCTTAGTTCTCTTTAAAATCTTTTGTTCAATTATAGAATAACAGGTGAAATCAGCTGGGTTTTAATAAGCTGAGGGTATGGAAACCTTGTCACTGTAATTTAAAAAATATGAAGCTAAGGTTACAATTCAGTTAACATGATGACATTTATCTCTGTTTTTTAACCATAGGCTATCGAAAAAACTTTATGCACAGCGAATCCGCTGTAGCCTAGGCTATTTGAAAAACAATAAAAGCAATATTCACTGGACAAGGTTTTGAACTTTTTTCAGTCACAAACCATTCTATTTACTTACAGGCTGTATTCCTAGATAAACAGAGCTGTATTGTAATGACATCTGAAGCGCATTTTCAGAACTCAAATGTCCGTCTATTGCAGTGCGCGAGTTTTTCATTGAATGACAATTCACGCATTAGGTGTAAATGACAATTCGCGCATTGGGCTTGATATAGGTGTTATCAGCTCCTTTTTAATGGATAGCCATTGTCCCGTACCATCGCACATCGCCTGGATGTTGATGGAGTGGGCTGAGAGCAATGTAATGTGGCATCGTTTCCCTTCGCTGAGGGAAAGGTATGTGGACCTATGGAACCTTTTATTATTATGCATTTTTGATATAGCCTACACAATAATAATATTTCACATTGTGATCTAGATATTTTAGTCATGCTTGTGCGCGCCCCTGTGTGTAACAGACAGGAGGGTATGCGCTTTGTGCACACGCCTATGTAGACGCACTTATATGCGCCGTTAAAATGACATGTAAACAACTGCGACATGACTTTAGACCAGGTTTGTGGTGGTTCTAGCGCAAGCGCTTTCTGCTGGCTCAAGATAGCAATACCCCAAAAAGAATCCTGGCCACTCCTCATCTTAAGACCAACACGCCCAGTTCACTTGTAATGGGCGCAAGAATACATTGTAGTTAAACGACGTAAGCATTAGGCGTTATAATGAACCTAGCGCCGGGTGTAAGATAGCAAAGACACTTGCGTTTGGGTTAGCGTCGCTTTGCGCCGGGTGTAAGATAGGGCCCTATGTGTCTGTGCGTGAAAAGTCCATAGGTAGGCCTACCATAGTTATTTGAGTGGCCACGGGAGTGCGCAACAAGCGATTTTATTGTTGCTAAATCGACTCTTTCGTTCCGGATACTGAACTGATGCTTGACATGTAATGGACATAACATGTACAGTGCAGTTAATAGACACAACTGCAATTTTAAAATGGAAACAGATTTTTATGCGTGAGAAATGAACGTTTATAGTGAGAGCATGAGAAATGACCAAATTGCATGAGTCTCACGGTCATTGCGTAAGAGGCAGCCCTGCATACAGTTAATATTTTTAAGGACTGAGAGTCTGTGGTCATTGTGGTTACCTGCCATACCAATACTAAAAGTACACAACGATATATCAAACCGAACTGAATTTGAACTATAATTTGGGATTGTATTTTCCTATAAATCATGACACACTCAAGCTTCCTGGACGTTTTGCATATTTGTGGATCAGTTCCATTTATTTCGTGGATCAGTTATGTTTATTTATTTAGCTTTGAGACAATAATACCACCTTTGTGAACTGTCTCATTCACTTCCGCCAGCCAGCCCCACCCACAACCTCGTTTTCATTTAATTTTAGGTAGCCTGTAACGTATTTGAGAGTAACAAATATTTTTACTAGTGATGGGCAGTTCGGCTCTTTTTTCTGAGTCGGCTCGTTCCGTACCGTTCGGTTTGAAGAGTCGGATCGGAGTCGGAGTCGCAAGTTTTTGGTACTTCCGGTTAATCCAGTAGGCGACCGTTCGTTTGTTAGATTCTTTCGAGCTACCCGAGCCGCATCTTTTTCTCCCAGCAGCGCAAGCTGGAATTTGAAGCTGTTTCAGACAGCTGAGTTTGGTAGCAAATGAAGTTGGTTTGCTAGTTTGCAATCGCATCCAGTTTACATTTATTTAGGCTACGACTTTCCCATCTCCGTTATTCTAGCAGAAGTGTAAAATATCGCTGTCGGTCATTGACTGTAACGTTAGATATTACATGTAAGAATAGACGTTGAATGGTTATATTTGCATAGGCTATAGCTATTTTATTAGTCTATGCAAATATAAATCTTTTAAAAAAAAATCAGATCCTAGAATCCAGTAGCCTACTGAAAATGTGGTGGATGGATGGCTGTGTAGGAGATAGCCAGCCAAATCCGACAAACAAGCCAGATCTTTGTGTGTGTGTGTGTGTGTGTGTGTGTAGGCTACAGGAGCCTGTTTCGTTTATTAGCCTACTTTTAAATAGATTTGGTAAAGATTTATTTGGACACCATAAAATATGTTTATTTGAACCATTTGGCTATTTATTTATTCTATTATACAAAATTGTATTTATCTGCTCACTGTTGGTCAAGAGTTCTAAAATAAAAATGCCACCACTTTAAATAAGTAGCTTATTTGCTGAACACAATCGCATATTAATTCTGTTTTATGCTGCAATTCGGTTGCAAACAGCCACATGTAGCCTAATAATTTCGTAATAAAAAGTAGGCTTCTCGGACTATCATTAGATATAACAGAATACCTTTGTCAATGTTTCTGATTGATCCGACGCTAAGTAGGCTAAACCCGATTAATGGTGCAGGCTACAGCATTTGCTCTCTATTAAAACTCGAAAGGACTTTGGTTTGTTTCACGGCTCTGGAACCGTGGGATATTGCCGTGGTTCACGACGCTGAGTCGAGTTTATTTCGTGCTGATGAGTTAGGAGAACCGGGACGAAAGAAACACATCAATTTTCGCGAAAACAGAAACCAGAATGCCGCAGATAAGTCAGTATGTGACACGTGTAATCATTTCACTCTGCAAAAAACCAGTGATGTGTGTCCCGTTTTGGCGGAGTGCTAGACCAAAGTTATTTTTGACCACTGAAAGTAAAATATCGAAACCGGAAGTGTTTTTCAGTTGTATAAGTGTGTTTATGTTTTGAATTTTCCAAACATGCATAATTTTCTTAACACAACTGTTGACTAAAGGACAGCATAGGTTTCGAACGTCATGCTTGCGAGACTTAGCTGCTAGCCAAGTTGAATGCAAGCGAGACACGAGCGGAACGAAAGACACCGTTAAAAGGCTGTGGTGAAAATCAATGCACAACCTTGGAATACGTATTGACCCCATCAGAACCGAGCATTCAACAATGCCGTGGTATAATAAGCATCAATAAATGATGTCTAGTAGCTATTAATAAAGGTGAGTTTGTTACGACCCCGGAAATGCACTGGACTCAAATGCACGACTCGAACACAGGAATGCCAATACTCAATTATTTTATTGCTTCGACCAGAATCCCTCCTGAAGCATAGGGAGAAAAGGCAAAGGCAGTTATAGTTCCAAGCCGGAACTGGACTCAAGACAGACAGAGAGCGCGTAGCTCTAATAAATTATTGCTTCGACCAGAATTCCTCCTGAAGCATAGGGAGACATATAAAGACTAACAGTCCGGTAATGGGTACAGCAGGGGAGCAGCGGGAGCAGGAGAGGCCAGGGACTGGTGATGGAGATGGAAAACCAGGCAGGCTGAGCAGAGGGGGAGCGGGGAGCAGGGAGCAGGGCAGAGCGGAGTGGCAGGAGCAGTGCAGGTTAGCGGAGCGGAGTCCGGGCTGGACGTGGGCGCAGCGGCAGGACAGCAGCAGCAGCACAGGCAGGAGGCGGGCACCGCCGCAGAGTGGGAGCTGGAGCCCCGACTGCATGCACACACGGCAGATGGTTTGGCAGGAAACAGCAACACAAGCAGGGGTAGCAAACAACTGCAGGTTGGTATACTCAAGCAGACAAAGTTAGTACAGCGAGGCAGGTATAAGCGAACAGCAGGAAGCGCCATTCCAGGCGAGAGCTAGACGGAATGGAGGGGCGAGTTGACGCCGGTACAAGACAAAGGATTTAAATGCTAGACTAGACTGGATACTAGGTATCACCAAGACAAGACCAGAGATTCACGCAAGGAGAGTTAACGAACTGGCACAGGACAGAGAACACCGGGTGACTAAATACAAACATTCATGAGAATCAATTAAGTGCCGCGTGCGAATGTATGAGAGGGTGATTAACGGAGCAGAGAGTGTGTGGAATGCATGCAAAACGGAGGAATGGGATAGGCGGAAGAAGAGTAGTGGGACAGGAAAGGGAAAAACCACGCCCAACCTGCAGCACAGGGAAACGAACTAGGGAGAGACTAACATGAAACGAGGGGAGAAGGAAAACACGGGAAACAAGAGGACGGGAGTGAGAACATCACAGAGTTGCTATTAAATCATCAATTTCAGACTGTTTAACGTTGCGATGCAAAATTCTATTAATTGTGCAACATTATGCTCTTGACGGTTGATTTTCATGGATTTTAAACTTATACCATTATTCATTGACTCGTCCCTAACATGGCATTTTGGCTGACAGTACATTTGTTGAAAGGAATGAGCATAAAAAACAACAAGACAGAGATAAGACCCCTAAAGCACACTTTTCCTCACGTGATTCTTTCGTCCCGATTCAGTGTTTGATATATTGCACTCATCCTGTTTGCGGGCAATTTATATCCGACTTGTTTATGCTGGTAACAAAATTCCCGTTGCTATTAGTGAGGGACATATACACGTTGTTTGTCAGAAAATATGGCCTCTCTATCTCTATTGACTTTCGAGTAAACCGGATGAATGTAAAAAGTGTTTCTTTCGTCCTGGTTCTCCACTAGGCGACTGTCGGGAGCCTACATCTTTTAACCATTAGCAGTAGTAGCCTAATAATCACTGTGGAATGAGCTGGGGCGATTATCCAATTCACAAAAATGTGTGCAATGTTGTTAGAGCAAATTAAAATGTATTCGTAAATGATTATAAAACCAACGTGGTCTCACGCGGACTCGTCACATAGCGACGCTTCTGCCCAAGCGTCGCTATGTGACGCCAAAGGTAGCCTTTTGCGTCGTATATTGACGCAGCCTTTTGCGTCGTATATTGACGGTTGTGGCCACATAATTTGTCTTTGGTTGTGGCACTTCAATATTATGCTTTTTTTTTCTTTATCTGGTAGAGAGTTACGTGAACTCTTGTGGTCGGGCTCGCCCACTATCTTAACAGTTCGGCCATGAGCCGGAGTTACATGAACTCCTGTGAGGTTATGTTTAGGCAGTGACGGCGCCAGGAACTTTTCTCTCCCTGGGCTAAGGGTGGGCTAGGTCAATACATGGGGGTGCTAAGGTTAGCTGTGTTTCCCCCAGGATGGCTTTTGTGTGTGTGTGTGTGTGTGTGTGTGTGTGTGTGTGTGTGTGTGTGTGTGTGTGTGTGTGTGTGTGTGCGTGCGCCGGGGGGGGGGGGGGGGGGGGGGGGCTGCACAAGTGGAAGAGCATCTATACAACAGTCAGAATCAGTGGCGCAGTCTGCGTACCTTAGCAACAACAGCAACATGAGTATTTCCATTAAAACTGACGTGAATTGTCAAAGTCTTTCCGTCTCTGTTTCTACGATGTTGAGGAATGATATTTGCTTATTGTCTTCGTTGTATTGCCTGGTTATTGTATTTTCCAAGTTTTGCATATTTCAAACATTTGAAAGTGATTGGAAGACACAGTTGAAAGTGATTGGAGGACCACTTTTTTCTTTAGACCGGGAAAAGTTTAGAGTTGCCTTTTTACTTGTCAGTCAAGATAACTAACTTAAACGAATACAGTAATTGACGTTAGCCAAATATGTCAAAGAAAAGAAAGCAGCTCAGCATTGTGGAACTGTTGAGTCTGAAAAAGAATGAAAATAACAATTCTGAGAATCAGCTTTCGGAGAACCAGTCCTCAGCTGAGGACGAGCTACCCAGCAACATGTTATTTTATTTGCAGTGACTTGCTCTTGCTCGTGCTCTCTCTAACACACACACAATTGGCGTGCATATAATATTTTATTAGAAATTTAAGCAGTGAATACATTTTGTTGAGCATGTTCGATAGTTACATTGACTTGTCAGAAGTGTTTTCATTGTGTTAACATTAACTGTGCTGTAAGTCGCGTAACAGCTTGTTGCGCGCAACATTTTCATTCTATTGTGAGGTCTCTCCGGTTTTCCTTATGAAATATCAGGCTACTATAAGTCACGTAACATATTTTTGCGCGCAACATTTCCATTCTATTTTGAAGTACGTCTCCGGTTTTGCTGATGAAAGATCAGACTTTGGATAAGACATAAAAATCAGACTTTGGATAAGACATATAATAGTTTACAGTTAGATAGCTACGTAGGTAACTTATTTCACTCATAAAGTTAGGATACTTTGATAAAGCTATAAAAGTTCAGTTTTTTTTCTAATGATAGGGAGACGTTTACGGGAGAGTATAATTTTGAGGGAATCCCCCCCACCCCCCAACATGATTCCCTGCTCATGAAGGGTGATCACAAGTGTGTACATGAACATTTAGATGTATGCTATGTAACCTGGTTTTTAATTGCAATAAAAAACAAATCACTGGTTAAATTTAATCTACAGGCCAGGCCTAAATTAATTCTGCTGCCATTGAGGCAATTTGTATAAGCTGTCAAACTAGAATAGGCTACACATCGGCTTTGACATCACAATGTGTCAACTGTTGCCGATGCCGATAAATTTTAGTTGATAGACGATGGTATCGTACATCAGCCCAACCCTATTGCTACATATGTAAGCAATTTATAGAAATATTCTTTGCAACAACTAAATTATTTATTGATTTTAGGCTTATTGCTGCTCCCAAATTCATGGGGAACAACCATTTTGTGGCTGCCTTTTTGAAAAAAGTTCTCATGGGGGTGTATGCCCCCAGACTCCCCTAGTACAGGCTTAGCCCCCCTAAACATATATCTCTGGCGACGCCCCTGTGTCAAAGAAAAGAAAGCAGCTCAGCATTGTGGAACTGTTGAGTCTGAAAAAGAATGAAAATAACAATTCGGAGAATCAGCTTTCGGAGAACCAGTCCTCAGCTGAGGACGAGCTACCCACCAAAATGTTATTTTATTTGCAGTGTCTTGCTCTTGCTCTCTCTAACACACACACAAGTGGCGTGCATATAATATTTTATTAGAAATTTAAGCAGTGAATACATTTTGTTGAGCATGTTCGATAGTTACATTGACTTGTCAGAAGTGTTTTCATTGTGTTAACATTAACTGTGCTGTAAGTCGCGTAACAGCTTGTTGCGCGCAACATTTCAATTCTATTGTGAGGTCTCTCCGGTTTTCCTTATGAAATATCAGGCTACTATAAGTCACGTAACATCTTTTTGCGCGCAACATTTCCATTCTATTTTGAAGTACGTCTCTCCGGTTTTGCTGATGAAAGATCAGACTTTGGATAAGACATAAAAATCAGACTTTGGATAAGACGTATAATAGTTTACAGTTAGATAGCTACGTAGGTAACTTATTTGACTCATAAAGTCATAAAAAAGAGTATGTTCGATAGTTACATTGACTTGTCAGAAGTGTTTTCATTGTGTTAACATTAACTGTGCTGTAAGTCGCGTAACAGCTACTCCTACGTTAGAACTTCTTGTAATATGCGACCTTATGAGTGCAAAATATATCGGTAAATTACGTTGTAACGTTAGTCCTAAGTAGTGGCTTTGTTTTCATGTAGCCTATGGCTTGGCCTACTCTTTTGCGTACCCCGGGAAGAAATCCTGCGGGCGCCCCTGGTCAGAATTGTACAATTCTGTAAATTGAAATGGCATTACAAATGTCATTTGGCTTCATCAATACGAGTACTTAAACATATCAGACATCAAAGAAAATAAGACACCGGAAAATAATGAAAAATGACGAGAAGAGAGGATAAATTATCAGTGTAACGTTGTCAAAAAAGATGGCTAAAATGTCGTTGTTTAACCGCTGCTCTGTGATTGGGACATTTAGGAGTTTCATTATCTAACGAAGATCGCAAACTTTACATATCAGTTAGTTATGCTCCTAGGTGTGCTCCATAAAGCTGCACCGTAACATTTGCGTTGGTTTCTGTATTATCAGAACAGCTTCCACTGTCACCACTCTCCCCTATCTCATTTAGCTTATACATTTAGCTACTTGGAAGAAATATGAGATCTTTAACGGTACCTGACCATTTTTTGGAGGCAAGCTCTTCTTATTAGCTGAAGTCGAGATGACGAAGATTCAAAATGATCATTTAGCTAATTTAGGTTAGTTATTCGCTTTCCAAATCTAGCCTACTCATCTGTGCATGGCCAAGCAGCCAATGTTGTGAGATTAGTCTACCGCCAATCAAAACACTGTAGTTTACACTTGGGAGTTGCTACCTAGGGAGGTCCACACACTCCACAAATCTGTTGAGTACTTGATAATTTCCGAAGACGGATCACATGGAGATCTTATGCGAACACATTTTCTATTGATTTTAAAATGATAGTAAATTAGTTTTCAAACAATGACGTTTCCATTTAATATTTTTTGACATGGTGGCGAACTCTGTAGGCCTGGTGTATTGTAGGCTATGGGAAACACTGGTTTGCTAACGTTAGAAATCAGTTTACGTTATTTTGTCATTTGCTTGAGCTCCCTACACACACACCCCCACACCCGTAGCCTACGTCATAGCATAGGCTACATACGCTGCGTAGCCAGGGCGAATATCAGAAAGGGATTAGAATTGTTGATTTACTTATATATATATATTTTTATTATAATTATAAAAATGTTATTAAAATGCCTGGGGGGGCTAAACCGGGGCTAAGCAAATTTGTGACGGGGCTATAGCCCACCCTTGCCCCGGTGTAGCGCCGTCCATGAGTGTATGTATCCAGTACGCCTCCCTGCGGAGCAGTTGCTTAATAATATCTCCGCCTCTGGATGATGAAGTGACTCTCTCAATACCCCAAAATTTTAGAGAAGAGACAGAACCAACATTCCCCATAAAGGAGGTCTGGAAGCTCTGTCACACTACCTCTCCACACGCCCGGAAGACCTATTACCCCCTTCTAGTTTCATTATCACCCTTACGGAGATGGCACTCACCATGAACTATTTCCTATACAATGGCTGTTATTATTTACAGACTCAGGGTAC
Organism: Synaphobranchus kaupii; assembly: GCA_029718625.1. NCBI lineage: Eukaryota > Metazoa > Chordata > Actinopteri > Anguilliformes > Synaphobranchidae > Synaphobranchus > Synaphobranchus kaupii. The sequence continues at coordinate 41,153,350 of CM056378.1, forward strand.
AGCAATGGGAGCAGCTTTTGCACCGAATTATGCTAATCTGTTCATGGGTCACTGGGAAGAGAAATTTATCCATAATTCCATTAATCCCTTTCTCTCCAAAATCTCCCTGTGGCGTAGATACATTGACGACATACTGCTCGTGTGGGATGGTACTGTACTCGAATTTGAAGATTTCTTGAGGTATGTGAATTCTAGAGATCGTCATTTGTCTTTTACAGAGGAACATGACGTGAGATCCATTAATTTTCTAGACCTGACTATTTTTAAAGGTGATGACGGTAAACTTGAATCTACCATCTTCCGTAAACCCAGACCTGACTATTTTTAAAGGTGATGACGGTAAACTTGAATCTACCATCTTCCGTAAACCCTTAAGCAGAAATACTCTGTTAAGAGCGGATAGCAATCACCCCCGTCCACTGATACGTAATATACCGATTGGACAGTTCTTGCGCTTGAGACGCAACTGTAGCACGGATGCAGAATTTGAAAGCAACATCTGTCAGGATGCGTAGCAGATTTCTTCAAAGAGGCTACAGTATTGTTGACGTTACTGCCGCTATTGAACCGAGCCCGCCATAACTGATAGGAAGTCCCTCCTCTGTAAAAAGCCTAAGCGTGCTACCCGTCCTCGTATTTGCTTTTCCACTGAGTTCAGTCCGGTCGCTGAAGAGTTAAAAACATTGTCCGTAAACACTGGCCCATTCTCCAGAGTGACCCTCTTTTAAATAAATTTACTTCCGAACCTCCGCGTGTGTGCTTTAGAAGGCCACACAACTTAAAAGATAAGGTGGTTCACAGCATGGTGAGTAGTCCCGCAGACAAAAACCCTCCTGGCTACCTACGCCCCCTAGAGGGTTCTATCGCTGTGGACACTGTGTCCATTGCTCTAACTCTAATGACATTAAAGTCTTCTGTCATCCACGTTCGGGGCAAGGAATTTAAAAATAACCACTTTTATTAACTGCAACACTACCCATGTTATCTACATGCTGAAATGTATATGCTCCAAAATCTACATCGGACAGACTAAGAGAGCCCTCAAACTTAGAATTGCTGAACATAAGACCGCGATCCGTCTACAAAATATAAAAATATGGACTATGCTATTGCGCGACATTACGCTGAAGCCAATCATGGTTCTGTCTCTTCTCTAAAATGTTGGGGTATTGAGAGAGTCACTTCATCATCCAGAGGCGGAGATATTATTAAGCAACTGCTCCGCAGGGAGGCGTACTGGATACATACACTCAATAGTGTGGAACCCAATGGGTTTAAATGAGTCGCTGAATCTTTCATGTTTTTTGTAACTTGTGTACAGGCTTTTTGATTTTCATTTTATTATTGTTTTATGCCATGTTCACAATAGACAATTATTTAGTTAATTTACCTATGACATTTATCGTTCTTCTCTTTATCCTGTTAAAGAAGATAACATTGTATATGTGGTATCTATGACGAGATTTATTAGTCCTACACATGCGCACCTTATTTTGTGTAATTGATGGGAGGGTATTTATATACCTCCCGGTGCATTTGTCTGTATTTCCATTTTGACTCTGAAGAAGACGTCGTTGACGTCGAAACGTCAGTCGTATTAAAATATTTTGTTTTGACTCTGAGCTCTGTGTGCTCCAGTCCTCCCTTATCTCGGGTTAGTCCTAGCGAAGTAGTCCGGGTTTGGTATTCTCTTTATTCACTGGTCCTTCTGTTGAGCACCTATAGTTCCTTGTCTATATAGCCGGTTTGTAGCGCGTTTGGGATCACCCCCCTTTTTAAAACGAGAATTACCTTTGACTCCGAGCAACGGCTGGTATCCAATAGGCTACTCTCGTTTGAGCTGTAAAAATTAGTGATGTGCAGTTCGCGAACAAATCGGTATTTTTGAACGACTCTTTATGCTGAGTCGACTCGACAGTTCTAGGGAATCGTGCTTACCCACGGACTCTGGCTCTTAGCTCTGGCTCTTGACTCTGCCCTGCTTTCTACTACAGCCGGGAGCCGGTCTCACTAGTTATAACCTAGGTTGAGCAGCAGTAGTGATGCGCCCCGGCAGCTCCTACGGCGTCATCCTTTAGACGCAGGAGGAGGCCTTTTGCGTCATTATTTGACGCACCTTCCGTCTCGAATTTACGAATCCTACTATGGCGAAGGCTTTGCTCATGATAACCGACTGCGAGCATGCCCGCTCAGTCTTCGCCGTGTGCGCGGATATCTTTCTGAGTTTGTGATTCCCGTACCACACCCCAACCCCTAAACACATGGACGGCGCCTACACCGGGGCAAGGGTGGGCTATAGCCCCGTCACAAATTTGCTTAGCCCCGGTTTAGCCCCCCCAGGCATTTTAATAACATTTTTATAATTATAATAAAAATATATATATATAAGTAAATCAACAATTCTAATCCCTTTCTGATATTCACCCTGGCTACGCAGCGTATGTAGCCTATGCTATGACGTAGGCTACGGGTGTGGGGGTGTGTGTGTAGGGAGCTCAAGCAAATGACAAAATAACGTAAACTGATTTCTAACGTTAGCAAACCAGTGTTTCCCCATAGCCTACAATACACCAGGCCTACAGAGTTCGCCACCATGTCAAAAAATATTAAATGGAAACGTCATTGTTTGAAAACTAATTTACTATCATTTTAAAATCAATAGAAAATGTGTTCGCATAAGCTCTCCATGTGATCCGTCTTCGGAAATTATCAAGTACTCAACAGATTTGTGGAGTGTGTGGACCTCCCTAGGTAGCAACTCCCAAGTGTAAACTACAGTGTTTTGATTGGCGGTAGACTAATCTCACAACATTGGCTGCTTGGCCATGCACAGATGAGTAGGCTAGATTTGGAAAGCGAATAACTAACCTAAATTAGCTAAATGATCATTTTGAATCTTCGTCATCTCGACTTCAGCTAATAAGAAGAGCTTGCCTCCAAAAAATGGTCAGGTACCGTTAAAGATCTCATATTTCTTCCAAGTAGCTAAATGTATAAGCTAAATGAGATAGGGGAGAGTGGTGACAGTGGAAGCTGTTCTGATAATACAGAAACCAACGCAAATGTTACGGTGCAGCTTTATGGAGCACACCTAGGAGCATAACTAACTGATATGTAAAGTTTGCGATCTTCGTTAGATAATGAAACTCCTAAATGTCCCAATCACAGAGCAGCGGTTAAACAACGACATTTTAGCCATCTTTTTGACAACGTTACACTGATAATTTATCCTCTCTTCTCGTCATTTTTCATTATTTTCCGGTGTCTTATTTTCTTTGATGTCTGATATTTTTAAGTACTCGTATTGATGAAGCCAAATGACATTTGTAATGCCATTTCAATTTACAGAATTGTACAATTCTGACCAGGGGCGCCCGCAGGATTTCTTCCCGGGGTACGCAAAAGAGGTAGGCCAAGCCATAGGCTACATGAAAACAAAGCCACTACTTAGGACTAACGTTACAACGTAATTTACCGATATATTTTGCACTCATAAGGTCGCATATTACAAGAAGTTCTAACGTAGGAGTAGCTGTTACGCGACTTACAGCACAGTTAATGTTAACACAATGAAAACACTTCTGACAAGTCAATGTAACTATCGAACATACTCTTTTTTTATGACTTTATGAGTCAAATAAGTTACCTACGTAGCTATCTAACTGTAAACTATTATACGTCTTATCCAAAGTCTGATTTTTATGTCTTATCCAAAGTCTGATCTTTCATCAGCAAAACCGGAGAGACGTACTTCAAAATAGAATGGAAATGTTGCGCGCAAAAAGATGTTACGTGACTTATAGTAGCCTGATATTTCATAAGGAAAACCGGAGAGACCTCACAATAGAATTGAAATGTTGCGCGCAACAAGCTGTTACGCGACTTACAGCACAGTTAATGTTAACACAATGAAAAACACTTCTGACAAGTCAATGTAACTATCGAACATGCCTCAACAAAATGTATTCACTGCTTAAATTTCTAATAAAAATATTATATGCACGCCACTTGTGTGTGTGTTAGAGAGAGCAAGAGCAAGACACTGCAAATAAAATAACATTTTGGTGGGTAGCTCGTCCTCAGCTGAGGACTGGTTCTCCGAAAGCTGATTCTCCGAATTGTTATTTTCATTCTTTTTCAGACTCAACAGTTCCACAATGCTGAGCTGCTTTCTTTTCTTTGACACAGGGGCGTCGCCAGAGATATATGTTTAGGGGGGCTAAGCCTGTACTAGGGGAGTCTGGGGGCATTACACCCCCATGAGAACTTTTTTCAAAAAGGCAGCCACAAAATGGTTGTTCCCCATGAATTTGGGAGCAGCAAATAAGCCTAAAATCAATAAATAATTTAGTTGTTGCAAAGAATATTTCTATAAATTGCTTACATATGTAGCAATAGGGTTGGGCTGATGTACGATACCATCGTCTATCAACTAAAATTTATCGGCATCGGCAACAGTTGACACATTGTGATGTCAAAGCCGATGTGTAGCCTATTCTAGTTTGACAGCTTATACAAATTGCCTCAATGGCAGCAGAATTAATTTAGGCCTGGCCTGTAGATTAAATTTAACCAGTGATTTGTTTTTTATTGCAATTAAAAACCAGGTTACATAGCATACATCTAAATGTTCATGTACACACTTGTGATCACCCTTCATGAGCAGGGAATCATGTTGGGGGTGGGGGGGATTCCCTCAAAATTATACTCTCCCGTAAACGTCTCCCTATCATTAGAAAAAAAAACTGAACTTTTATAGCTTTATCAAAGTATCCTAACTTTATGAGTCAAATAAGTTACCTACGTAGCTATCTAACTGTAAACTATTATATG